>JALLPI010000591.1:0-24148 GCA_036939935.1 Cyclotella atomus | reverse complement strand
TCTACAAGGGTCGATTCTATGCTGAATGTTTTGGGCGAATTGGAAGCGGAGCGAGTGAGAGTTGGGTCTCGTAAAAGATACCAGGAGGGAGCGTTGAGATGAGACCATTGACGGACAAACCATCTCATGTTCCCTCCAAACCTTCCCATGCACCCCCCTAAGTGTAGTGTTTCAACTTCGTAACATTATCAACATATTACCAAATATTACTACAGCTAATAACAACGTAGTCAAAATCAAGCAATATGTCAAGCAATACACCAAATAACACCTTGAGACCATCGTAGTCCTTACTACTCAAACTCATTATTTGCAAATCTCATGCAAAACTTCAATTAATGCCTCATGCTTCATGCTCTGCAGCTTTGTGTTGTTGCTTGCTCCTGTGATCTTTGCGATAGCAACAGAACATGTAAGATAATATTATGTGGTGTGAGATAAATTGCAATAAGATAAGATAAACACACCTGCCCTTGTGTTATTCTCGCTACCCTCCCTGCAATATGAGTATAGAATTGAAATTTACGGGGGAGATTCTGGTGGGTGGAGCTACTGTTGCATTGACAGCAGCAGTATCAGGTGTGTGGATGCGATGTGTGAGATAATTGTTTTTGCAAAAAGGACACATCTTTGTCAGTATTGCTCACCTCTTCTCCCTTCTTCTTAAGAGAATTTTAATTTTCGTCAAAGAAAGATATGATGTCACAATCTAGATTCAAATCTTGTAGCAAAATGATGTTGATACACTGTAAACCATGCTTTAAAAGTTCTGTTGAAAACAGTTTCTTTACACGTGCTGCAAAGTGTCAAGATACAGTGCCAGGTGATACAGTAGTTATGGTGGAATAAAGGATAACCAATACAGCAATATCCATCATGAATACATAAGAATCTGTGTTGGATACAGCCTTGGATATAGCTGTCATGTGTTATCTACCTTGAATTATTAAATATTAGTGCATTACAAAGTAAATATGATACTAAAAAATGAACTTTAATACTAAAGGTAAGTATCATTGTAGACAGAAAGAATTTTTGGTACTACCATACTTGTCAGACTGTAGAGAATACATTCACAGTATTTTACATTGCCAGACAGTATAAAAATAATATTAAAGACTAGCAATGAAACCCGACCTTGTATTTTTAGGTTTATAGACGTCATCGTGATTATTATTCTAACAGTGCTGGCAAAAAATGTCTTTTACTATGAACATGAATGGGTATGTGAACGATGTTATCTCAGGAAGAATTGTACGAAGAAGTGCAATATTGATGTTGTCTGATGTCAAGATGATAAGTGGGAGCAATAAATCTTATGCCAATAGATGCTGAAGAGAAAAGTATTATGATAGACTTCCAACTTCGTATAAACAGTTATTCGCTTTAAACACTCCATTCCAGCCAACCTGAATCGTTCGACCAGGTAACACTATCATTGGAGCAGCCAAATATTAAAGATGATAGAATCATAACAGTTTGTTTAGCTGCTGACCACGGCCCTTTAACAGTTACTTATAGATGGATATCGTACCATGAGTACTATCTTGCCGAAAGAAAGAGATGGGATCGTCACTCCAAAAGGTAAGTAGGTGTCGAGTATTGTAATTTTACCTTGACACTCTTACTCTAAATTCCACATTTTCCATTTCGCCTTCAGCTTCACAGCTTCAGGGCTCCTTACTCCCTGTTCTCTCTTCTCCTCTTCTTCGTCACGCTGCAGCTCGGGCTTGTCAAGAGAGTTCACACAGTTCATTGACTGAAGGATTGGCATCTATCGGGTCATCAGGCAGCAGGCAGCAGGCAGCAGCCCCGCCAAAATGGCAGCCATCACTCCCACCTCCCAAACGCAGCATCAATATCCATCCCGCATCAAGTCCTTCTGTCGACAAAATCAAAACAATCTTCGACGACGCACTCTGATCCCATTTCTTTACATTTGTATCGGCATCTGTTACATCTACTCCCTACTATTCAGCAATGTCATATCCACCAAATTGCAATACATTAACAAAGATGGGAGCATCTCAGACTCTCCCAGAGAGATGAAATTAGAACCTCAATCTCTATCTCATGTGGCACTTGCCAATGCAGAGGTGATTTGGAAGAGAAGAGTGCAAAGAGAAGAAATGTTGAAGAGACGTGCTCAGATTCGAAAAGATTTGGAGATGAAGAAAAAGAGTATGGAGGACTCACAGAAGAAAAGATTGAATGCGACAGCAGTTGAGAATAATGGCGGTATAACAGGCAATGCGATAAATGAGACAAGTCTCAAGCAAGGCCGATCAATCACACCACCTAAACAAAGAATCGGCCGAGGCAAAGGAAACAATCAACTCGTGAACAAACACAATGCAGCACTACCATTTGTACTGATGATTGCATTCACTACACTCTTTCGTCTCTTCTTCTCCTTGGCAATTCGACGCGTGACTGCCGAGATTGATGAAGAAGAGGAGCAACAGGCGGGTAATACTGGAGCATTCTGGACACGACGTCAATTGAGGCGCAGAGCCAGAACACAGATTCGTCAACGGCAATTCCAAAACTTTGTGGATCGATTGAATGCTCAGAGAGTTGAGAATGGAGAAAGACCCATCACAGCTGATTCGCTGCGGCTGGTGGTGAGCGATAGGGATTTTAATGGGAATGACTATGAGAGGCTGTGGCAATTCCATGAGGAGAATGGACCTGCCATTGGGAGCTTTTTGTCTACTATTGGTGCTACGGAGGCAGAGATTGGCAGATGTCCTTCTAGAGTTTTGACCGAGAGTGATGATTTGGTGAGAGGTAGTGGTGTAACTGAAGCTGCGGGTGGTGGAGCAGATGGTCATTCGTGTTCTGTCTGTCTGGAGGCATACAGGGTGGCAGACGAAGTGCGAACAATCCCTTGTTTTCATACCTTCCATACTCGATGTATTGATCCATGGCTCGCCGAGAGAGCTGAGTGCCCTATTTGCAAGCATTCTGCAATCGGGTGAAAGCAATTTAAGATGATGTGTACATTTATTATGTGAACAGTAGTTTGTTGTCGTTAGATTACCATTACCGTGTAATTACTTGTAACGGCCGAATGGCAATGAAGATGACCCTGACTTGACCCAGCCACTACCATTCTTGGCCCAGTCATTAGATTGGGGAGTTGTCTGGAGTCTACGAGTCCTTTGCGTGGACACCGCTGAGCTATTCCGTTTATTTCTTAAGAGCTTGTCATCGTCAGAATCCGAGATGTCATCTTCAGACAAAGGATTCCTTCTCGGTGAACTACAGGGTGTTCTCTTGAAAATCTTTTTCGATGACTCGTCGGAGCTGCTTTCTGATGATAGCTCTGCAGACAAGTTAATTGCACTTGAAGCAATGTTAGACGATGAAACGACCTTTCGGTACTTTGACGGTGAGCTAGCCGCACTCCTTTCAGAGGAGGATGGAGATGTAGCCAAGGATGCTCCAAGAGAAGGTGAACTGGATCTCAATGACGATCCAAGTGAGGCTGGACTGTTCGTGTGGTCGGTGGTTTGTCTCGTCTCTTCGCATGAGTTGCTAATGTTTTCCTTGTCAACGATTTGTTGCGATGCACGCTTCTTTCTTGCAATTTCATTCAGTGTCTGGCCATCACTGTCATCAGAAGACGAGGATGAAGAAGACGAAAGGTTTGAAGCTTGAGGAGTTCGTCGTCGGGGCTGATCTGATGCATCCAATGCTCGTTTCAAACTGCGAGGAGAAGGCTTTGATGTCGTGCTCCTTTGGTTTAAACCAGTTGAAAAGGAACCGTTTCGTTTTGGCGTTTCACCAACACTGCTGTCCGACGAAGCTGAAGACGGCGACCTAGAATCCCTGGCGCGTTGGACTGCAAGTGAGCCCTTCTTCTGCGACGGTTCGCGATTGCAATCGTTTCGCCCCCCAGGCATAGTTCTGAACATGTCCATCGGAGCAAAACCATCCGCCTCTGCCTTTTCTTGCATCTTGCTGAGATTCTTACGAAAGATATCACCAAAACGAGCAGCCTCATTCATAATACCACTAGCGCCGCCCTTGACCTTGCCGGCAATGAGCTTGAATGTTTCAATAGGCCTGTAAATTCCAGGATGGTCAAACAACTCATCGCCATCCATCACTTTGATTCGCTTCACTCTAGTATCTTCTGGCAGACACTCCCCATTGCTTAGATTCAGAATAACATCCGCATCGGGAGAAACGGCCAACACAGTTGCTTGACGCAGCCCCCTTTTGTCGCCAACCACAAACATTGGAGAATAATACTCAATTACGTCACCTGAACGCATGGGCTCATTGCTAACCTCATCATCTAGGTTGTTTGAGTCTGGATCAAAGTTCATTGCTTGGGTGTATGGACAATCAAAGAATTCCTCGTCAACTGGTTCTTCTTCCTCTTCTTCAAACATTGGTTTTGGCACCTCCAGGGCTTCATCATTGCTTCCATCATGACCACCGACCGACTCATCTTCAAACATTCGTCTGGGTATCTCCAATTCTTCATCTTGGGGTGTATCGTGTAGTTGGCTACAAGAGCAACTGTCGCCATGATAA
Source organism: Cyclotella atomus (assembly GCA_036939935.1). Taxonomy (NCBI): domain Eukaryota; phylum Bacillariophyta; class Thalassiosirophyceae; order Thalassiosirales; family Thalassiosiraceae; genus Cyclotella; species Cyclotella atomus. The sequence continues at coordinate 19,600 of JALLPI010000591.1, read as the reverse complement.
TCGTCAAGATCTTTCTTTGCCCTTGCTTTCGAATCGGCTTCTACGCGTCTAACATGATCAAACATCCGCAAAAGGAAAAGCTTTTCAGTTTCTACATCAACACTGCTTGTCACCCTACTCGTCTGCTGCCTCACATAAAGGTCAAGTTCAGTCTTGTCCACAGCAGTGGAATCGTTGTTGCAAAACGGAAACAAAGTGGTATCATTTACAGAGACAAATTTGCCCTCACTGGCATTCGAAACAGAGATGAATTGAACCACAATTTCCCCCTCTTTAGGGCTCAGACTGTAACGCTTCTTCACTTTACTTGCCTCCCCCAATGTCAGTACTCTGCATGGCCGAATAATAAGCTCAAATGTGCCTTTATTGGGCTTTCTTACTTTGTGCCAACGCAATTGAGATGGAGAGGTGATTTGATCAGGAATCTTCAGTTTGTCAGCTCTTGATCTGGCCACTTTGAGGTCTGAATGTACCTGTCGGTCATAAGACTTTCTGCTTTTCAATTTGCTCTTTAGTTTGCAGATTGGGTTTGGCTTTGTGGTTTGCTTTACTTTGACAACTTCTACTTCTGAGGTGCTGCTTTCACTGCTGCTACTATTCTGAATGCTATGAGACTCTCTAGATTTTCGAATGCCCCTATGAACATCAGCCGGTGCAATCTTCTCGGATGGCTTGGGTTTGACAATTTCATCTTGGGAGCTGCTCTCATCACTGCTGCTGCTTTGGCTATTTGATTGTCTGGCAGGATTGTTTTGCTTAGTACGAGATTTTTCATCAACTGCCCTCTTTCTACTACTTGATTTCACTTTTAGCAACTGTACGTCATCATTGTCATCAGAACTGTCACCATCATTATTTACGTGACAATTGTGAGATGCATGTCTTTTCATGACTGAGTTGAGCTTCCTTTTATCTTGCTTCTTGGCTGATTTGCTCTGCAATCCATTGCTACCCCCGAGACCGATAGTTATACCAGTTGTTCGTTGCTTCCCACTATATTCACTATCACTACTGCTAAAATCGAATTCGGATCGTTCCTCTTGTTGTTTGGGGTCGCTTCGCAAATAAGATCTCACTGGCTTGGATGGTTTGGTTGGTTTGCTTTTATACATTTGTCCCAGGTCAAAAATACATTCGTCTGTGCGTATCTGTTGCGTGCTGAGCCATTCGGCGCTCTCCCTTCGATCTCTATCAGAAGAAATGGCTGGCGTTTTCTGCTTGGCATTTCGTTTGAACGCATGCGGCCTATCTGATTCACCCCGTTGGGACGACTTGTTCTTGGTCGTCTTGGATGGGGATGGGGCACGTTGAAGGCCCAGACTGAAGGTGCTTGCCATTGTGATGAAGGAGGAGAAAGGAGAGAAGAGAGAGGGAGAGCTGAGATCTGAGATGAGAAAGGGCGCGCCATTTTTCTTTCCCGCCCGCCAGCCCGCCCAAGATGGTGTGAAAGAGATTTTGGGGGGTCGATCATGAAAGGTAATTTTAGTAAAATGACCTGTGATTACTTTTAAGTTTTAAAATCGCTCCTGATTCTCTTTCGGCCGATCCCTCGACGAGCCCTCGACGACCAACACTCAGTCAATATCGGACCGCTGACCTCAGGAGAAGCATCACTGTACTCCCAATACGATTTGGAACACCGATCCACCCGGCGATCTTGCCCAGCGGCCGTACCGGACTCGTCCCAACACCGTTCTCTCAGCCTTCCTCTCCGAGCCGTATATTTTACACATCCTCTCGTGCCATCGTGCAGCCGTCAAATCAGTGACGCCGACCCTCCCACTCGTCAAAGCGGCCGTCAGAGGTATTTGGATGGCCGTTTGCATGTCTCCAGGCCTCTTATATCGTGATAGCATCGACATCGAGACAAAATTTGTTTGAGCCCGTTCAGGGATCGGCTGACGCGATCGGCCGTTGTTGCCACACCATTATCTCTTGGCCGCTCCTCCTCCCTTCTCCTCTCTCTTTTTCTGTCTCCGGCCGGACTGGCGAAACATCAGCAACAATGAAGGCATCCGAACCGTCAACCCAGTCAGCATACTACATTCTATTTCTATTACTACTGTCTTGGACAGGATCACTATTCGCATTTTTTCCACAAAATGCATCACGTCATATGAAGCGACATCACGGCAGTCATGGCCATCACAAAGCAGATGTCAAACATCAAATTGGCTTCCATGAAAATGATTTACAGATTTCTCCAGCCTGCATCAGAAGTTTGACGAAACCGTCTTGTATAGCAGCTATACACTCCAAAAACGGTAACGATGATGGCACACCAGCAGTCACAGGAGTTACACTAAAAATGGCATTCGACTCGTCACCATCGTGGGGTGTAGCCGAAACATCCCCCACATCCGAACGATTCACCTCACCCGAATCCCTCGACATGGTACATCGTTTACGACGTGAATCGGATGCAGTCTTGGTAGGCAGGGGTACTGTTGAACGGGACGATTGTTCATTAACTGTGAGACGGGTGGAGATAGAGGGTGAGCAGCCTGTTAGGGTTGTATTGGATCCTATGCTGAAGTTACTCAATGGAGATAAACAATATGCTGTTTTGAAAGATGGGTTGCGGACGATTATATATCATTCTGTTGCTGGTTTTGAAGAAGTTGCAACAAGTGATGATGTGACATTGGTTGAACTAGCACCAGATTCTAAACAACAATGTGGTCTGTCTCTCACTGATATCGTCCAAGATTTATCAAGTCGAGGACTGAAGCACATAATGGTAGAAGGTGGTCCAAGTACTGCAATCCAATTCCTAGATGCCAAACTTGTTGATAGAGCGATTCTTATAAGGGCATCTGTTCAGTTCAAGAGGCCTATACCTGCAGGGTTCAATGAGGATCAATTGAAAGAAGCTGGTCTTACAATGATCGGTACTGCAAATATGGGAGGAGATACTGTTGAATATTGGGTTAGAGAGAAAATGGAATGGCCTACTACCGATTTATCATCATGGCCATGAGATGAGACAAAGTAGAGAATCGCTTCTCTCATCCACCCATATATGGTAATATCTTAACCTAAGTAAACTTATTTTAAAGGTTGTTCTACATTAATACTTATCATATCACCTGTCAAATGAATTAGTGATTCAGAGAACCAATCAATCTCGCGTCCAGAAGCGTAGCACTCCTCTCTCTCCTCATTCCTCATACTCATTTCCATCCCGGCGCTCCATATCTCGCTCGCACCGCCTTCACCTTACGTTATTCAGACTACGCTAGCGCTCCTCATTCGTCACCATCAATAATCATGCCATCACATCACCGCAGACGTCCAGCGGCCGACATGGAAATGGAAGACGAAGACACAAGCCCACGTCGATCCTCGGAATCCCAACGACGCTCTCAGGCCATATCTCTCAACTCCTTCTCCACCAAACGAGGCCACGATCGTGCAATTGCAGAGTTCAAGAAACGGAAAGAAACCAAGTTTCTTAAGAATGCGACTTTACTACGTGAGTACTCTAGGGCTATGAAGAGTGAGGGATATGATGTCGGCAGAGGGGCAAGCCGCAAGAGAGACAGAGAAGGTGCGTCATCGAATGACAAAGACTTGAATGGGAATAAACAGCAGCCACAAACAGATACAGAACCAAACGAACGCAAGAAGCGACACAAATCCGATCCTCTCAAGGCGGCACGTGAAAAGGCTCAGAATCTTAAAAACACACAACTTGAAATACAGAATCAGAAGCAACAACGGCAACATGATGAAGAGAAGAAAGTGCAGAATCGGAAGAAGCGAGCTAGAAAAATGAAGGAAAGGACGAGGAAAGGACAGCCATTGATGAAGAATGTTATTGGTGATTTGCTTGAGAAGATTAAAAGCGAAGTTGGAGCAGACGGTGATGGACATTAATGGTCACTCGTGCAGTGTGAGCATTGTCGTTGCATAGTGACATCATTATTATCTGTCTATTATCAACTTGTACAAGCATTACATTTTACAGTTGGATAGGATCATGATGTGGCAATTCAAGGTGTGAAGAAATCAATATTTGTGCGCCTCTCTCTCTCTCATATTTGTTTTCTCTACCATGACCATGCTCAAGCTGATCATGCATTACTAATTATTGGCAACCCAAAATTATTATTCAATACAAAATCGCTACACAGGCTACCGTATATTCAATATTACTCAAAGGATAAGAGCAGCAGCAGTCGCATTCTTGACGCCATTCAAAATCTCATGTTCAAGAGAAGTACCAGCAATATCCATACAACTAGACTGTACACGCAAGCCACTGGTACCCAAGATGGCATTCACTTCAACCTCGGATGGGAGCTCTACCATAACATCATCTCCGACAACCTTCACTTGAAATGTAATAATGGAAAGGTCTCCGTCAAGCTGTTGCCCGTCCTCTAGCCCAAACTGCTTCTTATGCAAAGGGCATGCAACCTTCGAGATACCATCCGCATCACCAATGATTCCTTGCGAGAGCACAAAAGCTTGCTTGTGTGGGCACATGTTTTGAGTGCAGTACCATTCGCCTTTCTTGGCATTGTTGAAGACAGCGAGCTGAGAGTCTCCATAAAGAATGGCAGATCCAACATTAGGGGCAAAATCGGAGGTCTTGCCAACAGTGACCCATGACTTTTCGGAACGTGCGAATACATCAGTTTCCTCGGGTCTCCAGTTAGTGTAAGATTGCCCGTCAGCACGCCAGTCTGTAGGACGCACTTGTCCTCGCTGGTTGATGAACTCAATCATCTCCTCACGAGTCTGCACTTCTTCGGTGTTGACGAATTGCTTAAACTTGGCACGGCGTTTAGGATTTTTGACAACTTCGGCCCACTCATCGTGATAGGTATCAACTAGGTGCTGCATTCTTCTGTCAAGCTCATCACAGATGCCAAGTGAGTCTTCAATGATGACTTCCCTGAATTACAATGATGAAGATTAGTTACATTTGAGCTTTGAGTTTGGTCATCATAAGGGTCTCGCAACTTACTTGAGATGTTCAATAGGTCCACCGCCATTCTTTCCACTTGGTAGCTTTGCTTGCCATGGTGCTGTGCGCTCAAGCCGATCAGCGGTCAAAATGTAATACATTATGTACCTATCAAGGTACTTGATCACAGTGTCTTCATCAATGTCAGTGGCGAGCAATTGAGCGTGGACGGGGTTGACGCCACCATTGCCTCCAACATAAAGGTTGTATCCATTCTCGGTGGCAATCATTCCAAAATCTTTGCCTTGGGCTTCGGCACACTCACGAACACATCCTGAAACTGCACTTTTCATTTTGTGAGGTGAGCGAATACCCTTGTACCTGTTCTCCACACGGATGGCAAATCCTACAGAATCTTGAACTCCGTAGCGGCACCAAGTGGAGCCGACGCAAGACTTCACAGTCCTGAGAGCTTTACCATAGGCGTGGCCACTCTCGAGGCCGACTTCTCCGAGCTTTTCCCAGATCTGAAACAAACATTGAGTGGAGTAGCTGGTGTGTAAGTGGCTGGATTGCTAACATATCAAGTACAATAAGATAGGGAATGCTTACATCTGGTAACTGATACTTGGGAGCCCCGAATAAATCAATTCTCTGAGCTCCGGTAACCTTTGAGTACAACCCATACTCTTTTGCAACTTCTCCCATACGAATCAATTGTTCTGGGGTCAGCTCTCCTCCAGGAACTCGAGGCACAACACTGTAGGTTCCTCCTCGTTGCATATTCGCTAGAGCTCTATCATTAGTGTCTTGGAGAGCCTAAAGATGTCAAGAAGATATGATAATGAGAATTCTGATTAGCACAATCAACTTAACCAACGGCACACTACAGCAATCATACCTCACGTCCATCATCAAGGATTTGGCCGTTATAAATCGAGGCAAGTATGGACCCCACCGCTGGCTTACAGATTTCACATCCATCCTGAAGAAGTAAGCAAGATAAAGATGTTTGTAAATTGGACATTATGCGAAATCGAATTGGGAAGGTGCTTCGAGTCATACTCACCCCTTTGCCATGCTTGTGTAAAATCTTTTCGAAACTATCAACAGACGATGGGTCAGCATCCGTTCTGACCAGTGCCATCAGTTCCGGTCTGGAGTACTTGAAGTGTTCGCATAGGCTATTTGATAGCGATCCTCCAAGTTTCTCCAACTCTTGCTTCAAAATCATCTTGACATCTGGCTCGCATCCACCGCACCCAGTACCAGCTCTCGAACAAGCCTTGACCTCTTTCAGTGTAGCCTTATCAACACCTAGCTCCTTGATAGTGCTCTCAATTTGGCCGCGTGTTACATCATTGCAACTGCAGACTTGAGATGAAGGATCGGAAGAGAGCTCTTGGGGTTCAACTTCTCCTCGAGCCGACGGAGGGGCTAGGAGCAAAGCTGGATTTTCAGGCAACTCTCCGCCCTTGACAGCAAGAGCATGTAGTGTGGTATAATCTCCCGCATCTCCTACAAGAATTCCTCCTCGAAGTTTCGTGCCATCTTTGTTGAATATGAGCTTGCGATAGATGCCAGACAAAGGATCGTTCCATATAAGACTTGAGACATCGCGATCATCAGGATTTGGCTGGTTTTCGCCAAAGGAGGCCACATCGCAACCAAGAAGCTTCAACTTGGTGGATAGATCAGCTCCCGTAAACGCAGGCGTGCCCTTCATATCTACATCAATGCCGAGCTCTTCTTCCGCAATAATCTTCGAACATACTCCAGCCATTTCGTAGCCAGGAGCGATGAGGCCGTAAATGAAGTTGTTGTACAAAGCGATCTCGCCAATTGCATAAACTCCTGGAACAGAAGTTCTTAGCTGCAATGTGATAGAAAAGATGAGGTTGATAGTATGAACACAAAGCAGACATAACAAAGGCATATTTACCTGCTCATCAACTACAATGCCTCCACGTTCGCCTAGTGCAATGTCGGTATCTCTTGCAAGGTCATCGCGTGGTTTGATTCCCGCACTGACGACAATCATTTGAACTGGAAGGTCTTCCCAATCTTCGTTACTATAATGCAATGTTGTATTATATCATATGTAAACATTACTGAATAAATTGGGTACTATCTCTCTAGAAATGGAACTTACCTGAACCTAAGGGCTGCCACTGGAGAAGTGCTTTCGTGATCAGTAGTTCCATCTGACGAAATGTTGAGAGGTGTCATGAGTGGTGAAACATTCGGAATTAAGCACGAATATGCATGAGGACTAACCTTGACCGACAAATGCCTCGGTCCTGGCCCCACAGTGAACTTTCAAACCCATATCTTCAATCTTTCCGACAAGTGCATCATGACCACCTTGATCGATCTGACGGCACATTAGTATAGGAGCAAATTCGATGATGTGACTCTCAACGTTCATATCAGCTACAGCTTTTGCCGCCTCTAGACCTAACAGACCACCGCCAATGACTGCAGCACTTTGAACATTGTTCTCTTTCACGTACGCAAGCATCGCTTCAAGGTCCTCGATTGTCTACGAAAAGAGAAGTAGAAGATGGTTTGTTAAGAGACATGATGTTACATGCGCATCACACTAACCAGAAGCTTACCCTGTAAACAAAGACTCCTTGGCGCTGCTTACCCGGAATGGGAGGCACAAAGGGATATGATCCAGTTGCGAAAACAGCTACATCATAGTCTATCACCTTGCCACTTGCACCAGTAACAGTCTTGGAACTGGTATCAATAGCAACAGCCTTGTCATTCAGCAAAAGCTCCACATTATTCTCAGCATACCACGGAGTTCTACCTTCGGAATCAAACTCAGAAGTCATACTGAGCGCCGATGGATCACGTGTCTCAAAGTAGGATGTGAGTTTTACACGGTTGTAAGCTGCCCTCGGTTCTTCACAGAATGTGGAGATGATGCACTTCTTTTCGGTATCTAAATCGATTAGGTTCTCCATGAAGCGCTGTCCGACCATTCCGTTACCGATCACCACCACGCGCTTCTTGTCGGCATCAGATGATGATGCAAAGAGTTGGGTACGTTGGTAAAGACGCTGGTCCACCGCTGAAGTGCGAAAGAGGGAGGACGCAACATTGAAGGCATCTGAGCGAGGTGCAAGCTGGGCAAGGAGAAGAATCATGCATGTAGGCTGCATGATGGAGGAGATGTTTTTACAATCGATGGAGATGAATTATGGACAGTGATGAACTGTACAATCGGATGCACTTATGAAACTAACTTCCCGAGGAAGGAGGAAGGATCATGGTACCAATACCATAGGGCAACAAACATTGCTCACGGTGATGGGTGGCTGGAATTGGATCTTTCGCCCCCGCATTCTCTTCCAAAGGATACCACATAGAAGGTCGGAAGAATGAAGAAATCGACGTGTTCTTCGGGAAGAAGCAATAAAACGTATTTTTTGTTAAGTAATATCGACGAGTCTCTCAAGGAGTGGGATGGATTCATTATTCATTCACCATCATGATGTACATTGGTTAGTTGAAGTGCTTACACACCAATTCAATGATATACGATATTGGTGTATGGTTGTTTTATTTAGCGTGTGTGTACCATAGCATTTAGTAGCAGAGTCCATCCACGTCAATCTGAAAACAAACGGAAGAGATCATCTTCTTCGTCATCTTCATCTGAGAATAGGCCAAAGAATTTATCCTCCTTATTCAATTCCAAATCAAGTGAACGTTGGTCATCATCCGAACCTAAAGATCTCATTAAGTTGCTGGTTGTCTTAGCCTTGTATTCAGCATGTGTCAACATGCAACCACGGCTGTAGCAGCTCTCTAGCAATGCACGCCAATGAGGGCAGGTATTCAGTACTTTAGAATCTCCCACTAAAATCAATCCACGCTTAGCTCGGGTGATTGCAACATTTAATCTCCTAGCATCTCGCAAAAATCCTAGCTCTCTCAATACATTTGATCTCACTGAGGAAAACAAGACTAAGTCAGTCTCCTGACCCTGGAAAGAGTCAACCGTTCCCACCTCTACATTTGCCAGCTTTGATGCCCGAAAACTAGCATTGTGCAACGCCGTTCGAAACAGCTGGACTTGCTTGCTGTATGGCGTGATGATAGCGATGTTGTGAGACTCTATTTCACCTGCTGCGATGATTCTCTCCACTATATCTAGAATCACATCCACTTCGGTAGGATTGCTTCTACCACTGAAATTATGTACTATTTCACTGTCATTTCCAACGTCAAGAAACGCAAGCGGATCTTCTCGAGGCCAAGGAAATCCTTTTGGGGCATGAAGATTTGAATCAGCTCCTCCAACTGTGGCCACTTTCACTTCACCATTATAAAAGTATTTATTTGGGTACAGAAGTAGAGATTCTGGCATCCTATATTGCTCTTTGAGTACAAATTCGTCAATTCCATTCTTGAGTAGGCGTTCCATTGGACTAACGCCAAGTACCTTTCGCAGCTCTGCATCTTCTGTCGTCACCGTCGGAGGTAATTGTTTCGTGTCACCGACTAAGATTACTTGCCTTGCTTTGGCTGATGCTAATGCGCAAATAAGAGCTGCTTCCGTTGTCTGCCCTGCCTCATCGAGTACAACTATAGGATATGTGGCACCTTCCTCACTGCTGTCCTCTGCTATCGTAGATAATATCTGCTGAGCACCAATGCAACTGGTCACGATCACTGGTGCAGTTTTTGTTATTGTCTCTTGAGCATTATTTAGAGACTTTTTGCTTTCGTAGATCGCAGCTTGACGAACCATTGTATCTAAGTTTGGATCACATGCTTGCTGACGAAGCTTCATAACTTCTGGCAACCTCTCAGCAAGTGCGGCTATTGTTCTGTGTTGAACTAACGGTGACACTGAAGCAGGTCTACCTCCTCTGACTGCCGGTACGTTCATATCAAGCAAGGCCTGGACCAATACATCAGCAGCACCGTTGCTGTGGGTCACCGCTAAAATTCTAGGTGTTTGTCTGACGGGGTCACCCGTTTCTTCTTCATCCTGCAACGTTGATTGTTTCATTTCCATCTTGATTGCCGTCGATATCAATAAAGCAGCCACTCTAGTCTTTCCTGTTGAAGTCAGAATGGATGAAGATACAACATGTCATTTCTATAAAAGTCGCAATAACACGCAAGTGGTTGTGATGAATGCCTCACCTGTTCCTGGTGGACTCTTCAACGCCCAAGTTACTGCCTCTTGCTGTGACTCATTAGGTTTGAATGACATATGAGACATGGCATCATGTAAAGCATTCCTAACTCTTGTATCAAAACTACCGAATTCATCATCGTCAAAATGGCTTGGTATCTCTCTCGCTCTATCGAGAAATTTTGTAGAACTATCGTAAAATAATTGCACGATGCTATTGGCTGCAAACCCAGCTTTGCCTTTTCGTAACTTATCAAGTGACATTCGTTGAGCTCTTAGAGGCACACTTGATATTGATTTATCAAGTCTCACACTGTAATTATCATGCTTACGCATTTCCATAACTCCTGCTGGCCAAGTGCTTCCTACACCTAGTGTTAGATAATCCTGGCCGACATCCATGACAAGGCCTTGCAACAACAAACATTATATTTTGTTGTTCATAAGATATGGTACTTGTGCAATAGATAAAGAGACACACCTTCTCTCGGAGCTATATCTTTCCCCCTAAACTGAATTTCGGGAGTCATTACTAATACATCACCACGTTTGAACTTATCTCTCAGCTTCTCGCCACCCCCATTTTCAGATTTATGTGATTGTTGGACCAAAGAAATACGAACAATTTTCTCGCCGTATAACTCAGTCTCTGGGGTTGCCACTGCATTGAATAAGGCTAGGCCACTGGATTCTAACTGAGATCTTGTATATGATTTACGCCGCAACTGTAACTCGGCCACGGTATCTTGGTATTCCTTCGTTAGAAGCGAATCCCAGTAAAAGCTGTACGAAATAAGTTGATTGTTCAGGTTAATTTGATCGATTGCATATTGTTTTGCCCTATGTGCCTCTTCATCCTGAATTTCAATTGATGCTGACTGAGATAGACGTGTTGTAGTTGACGTGCGTATTCTTTGACTTGGGGCTGCAGACAGCAGAGAATAAACTGAACCACGCAGCAGTAGCAGCTGGGAAAGTAGCATCAGAGAGCTGCACCGATACCACCGCATATTGCCTACCTTGTATTGCATCAACTTTTTCTCCCGTGTGGAGTTGTCTTCCCTCCCATGTTTGTGGTGGCAGTTGTTGGTTGTTTGTGTGTGTGGTCACTACGTAATGTTAAGAGCTATCTATGTAACTCCGTGGCGACCGAATTGCAAAGAAGTTCCAGAAAATGGCGGGACTTCAGTGCTTGGAATGCAACCTTTTTATCTTTGGTCGAACTCAGCAATGAAGCCCTAAAACCAGCAACACACCCAGCATTCCGAAATCGACAGGCTTTTGACCCGTGGCCCATACTCCAACTCCAGATTCTTTTCGAGCAGCTGGTCCTCTTCCCTATACCCACATCCGCACGCAATGATGACCAAGGCCTCAACAGCATCATCCACCAGCGACTGCGGAAGCTCAAGCAAGGCAAAATTAGAAAGCTGTATGACGAAGCGCACCAAGTAGTATCCAAAACACACAAACAACAAGTCGAATCTCCTGTCCAAATCCAACGTTCGGCACAACTAGCTGCTGACCTTGATAACTTCAAGTCTGCAAATGCACGAATCACCAAGCATGCCCCCGTGGCATTGATTAATGACAGTAACCTTCATGTACTGGAAAAATTACACCCACCATCTCTCAATCATGGATGCACCAAGGCTGGCTGCTCTAGCACCGCAACGAGAAGCAGTGGAACCAGACGCAAGTTCAAAATCACACCAAAACAAGTACTGAAATCCCTCTCCCACCTGAACCGAGGCAAAGCAACAGGCATCAACTGCGATTCACTTGATTTATATATCAACTCCGCCAAGGGACTGAATTTGAATGACAAGCAAGATCTAAGACGAGCTGAGGCACTAGCAGGCTTCTTTAGCAAGGTCATTAATGGCGAAGTTCCAGACGAGTTCAAACGATTTATTCGACAAACTTATCTTGTAGCATTGGAAAAAGACCCAGACGATAAGTCTAAACTGCGGCCTTTAGGAGTCCCGTCTGCGATTCGGAGGATAGCAGGAGTACTTATACTGGACGAGTATGCACCAACATTTGCCGAACACCTACTTCCTTTCAACTTTGCAATTGGTGTTAACGGAGGAGTAGATGTCATTATCAAAACAGTCCAATTGGCAGTCGATCAATACATCATTGAACCAGAGCAAAATGGTGACTTACCAAGCAGAGCATTGGTATCTCTGGATATCAGAAACATGTTCAATGCAGTCTCCCGCGAGAGACTGCGTGAAATTATCTCCGAACGCTTTCCGACTTTGGAACCATATGCCGATCTCATCTATGAAGGAGCAGGCGAAACATTTGTCCGACTCGAAGACGGCAAATGGGTCATCATCCCAGTCAACGAAGGTTTCTCACAAGGATGCCCGGCATCGCCAGTATTCGCAGCAATTGTCCTTCACGACATACTTTCTCAGATACAACCGGAACTTAACACGCGTGCGGCACAACGGAAGGCATACGGAGACTGCGGTGATGACGGACTTGGCTCATTAGGAATCATAATGGCATATGTTGATGATGTCAACAGCATCCTGCATCATAGTGATACCAAGTACTTCCTTGATAGATTTCGAGAACTTGGCGGCCCTCTTGGTGCCGTTTTGAACACAGAGAAAACTAGGATCTTGACCACCACCACCGGCAACTCAGTAGTTGACAGGATGAAGTCACACAGAAATATTGGCACACAGATTGCTGGATTGGCATTGGAAGAAGCCATCACTGAGTACTCAACCACCAAGATTGACGGCAAAGTAGTACCATTAGAGGTAACAGATGGCTTAAGAGTACTCGGAGCTCCCATCGGATCAGTCAATTATTGTCAAAATTTCATCTTGAAAGCATTGGATCGAGCAAAGTCAGATGCAACGAAATTACTCACCAATTTAGATGACCTTCAAACCACTCTGCGTCTTTTTAGCATGTGCACCGCCAACAAAGTCACCCATCTCTTCGCGCACGACGTTTACAACACGAGCCTACAAAAGCTTCCCGACAATCTTTGGCTTTGGGATAGCAACCTCACCAACGAATTCAGTACCATGACTGCAGACCTCCTCGCCAACATAACCAACAAGCATGACCTCCCAGCACACTCTCAACTCATTGCCAACATATCCATCAACGAAGGCGGCCTCGGCATCCAAAATCCACGCACCAACGCAATAACTGCCTACATGACCACCACCAAACGTTGCCTCCAATATGCACACGACGGAGTATGGCTGGGTTTCAACAAGCCCAAACCTTCCTTACCCCCATCCATTAAATTACTATACTCTAATTGGACCACCTCCACCAACAGAACATGGCAAATCTTTAACAAGTATCTCCCTACGTGCACAACCATCGCGAGAAACGAACCTACCACACCGCACGACTATGTTTTCAAAGCCTCATTAAATGGCACACGAGAGAAAATGAAAGAATACTGCGCCCGACAACTCAAGCGCAAGGCCTTGTACAGTGACGAAGTGAGCCCTCCTGAAGTATTGGAGCTCCTACCGGCAATATTGGATAAACGTTCTTCAATGGCTTTGATGACGATGAGTCGGATCAACGAATCCAACCGTATCAAGAATCCCACATTTCGAACTGCACTCCAACGAAAGCTACGAGTCCCGATTTTTGATGGCAATCTCCAATACAAATGCAAGTGTGGCTCTCTCATCGATCAATACGGAGATCATTGCCTCGGGTGCAAATTAAACCACAAAGCCAAGGCAAGCAATGGTATTAGAGATGAAATCACCAAAGTATTCCAGCGAGTACTACCCATCGTACAAATGATCGACTCACCCACCCAAGTGGAGAAAGAATTGCACAATATTGTGCCATCCCTGCCGAACCTCAAACCATTTGACTTATCCATACGACTTGACCATTCACTTGAGACTGGTCAATGGCGCGTCCCATACACACGAATTGGATTTGATGTAACACTCATCCACTCAACCAAACCATCATGCTCTACCCCCTCTGAAGTTGCTCAATATACTGAGACTGATCTGCGCTTGAGAGATGGTGAGAAGATCAAGTTTGCGAGAAGGACAGGAGGAACCAACCCCATTAGCAATAGAACACTCACAGCAGATGAGGTCATTGGCGAAATCTTGGACAGCAACAACGTTTTCATCCCGATAGCTGTAGGGCCATTCGGGGAACTTGGCACATTATTCCGTCGTTTCATTGAAAACTGCAAAGTACTCCCCCTCCCATCCTTTTCACAAGAACGAGTTAATGCCAAACGAGCAGCTGAACGAGCCATCAATAACCGCACACCTTATGATGTCCTTACCAAAGCTGACAGAGCCTGGCGCAAGAAATATGGCCGCTCTCTTTTCGATGGCAGTTACTTGTCTCAAACCCCGAGTGTTTGGGCAAATCAACGCATTGGGCTTGCCACAGCAACAAATTTGGCAAATCATATTAACACTTCGCTAACTAAGATCCAACCGAGTCGAGCCGGCGACGTATACGACGAGAGTTCTCAGTCGGGTGACGCTTTTTCACAGGAGCTGCCGGATTGGAACTTCAATGAAGGCGATACAGGGAATGCTACCCACCAGTTTGGTCAAGACGATTTGGTTGATGATTTGTTCAACGTAGAAGATGATGTGCTTGGATCTTCTTTGAACCCAAATCGCGGTGGAGTTATATAGGTAGCTCTAAATAGTACGTAGGAGAACCACCACCAAGAAGTACGATAGTAAAAATGGCATCCTTCATTTATTTGTTAGTGGTCTGTAGCCAGCCCAATCGTCCGGAGCCTCTCCTCCCAACTCAACCATGTATTTAATGAGCCTCTGACAAGGACCATCGCCCATTGCCAATCTCTGATGGCACTCATCACTCTCTAATTCTGATGGACTTTTATTGAAGATATTAGTCAGCGAATACATGCTCTCGTTTTGCGAGAGATACTCGTTTGAAGAGTAACCTTCTTCAACCTCTCTTCTGCACATGAGCTTATCAGCCATCTTCAATAGCTCAATAGCTTTATTCCAGTCTTTTCCAGCAAGATACTCGTCTCTACCTTGGTTGAATGCATTTAAAAATTCGTCGCTTATATGATTCCTCATTGCAATCAGATCTTGGTCCTTTGAGGACGTGGAACGTGGAACAGTCAGAAGTAACTTAGAATTTCGTGTCACGATAATATATCTCTAGAAACGATCACAGCATACATACCATATCCCAAGTAGTAGGTGAATAGCACTCTGAGTCCAAATCGTTTTGACTGTCAGACTTCGAGTAGAGGAAGAAATCCTCTCTCACTTTCATATCAAACGTAAATATCTTTTGCTGGATGCTGCTTCCTTTCACTGTGACTGTATCAACATGGCGTAAAGATTTTTGAGCGTTCACTGACAGCAGACTTTCAACCTTTTGGCTGAGAAGCAGGAATAATCCGTACTGCTTGGTTGCACTCATCATTCTCGAAGCCATGTTGACATGCGGAGAAAGATATGTGGCGTCTATCTTGTAAGAGCTTCCAACGGCTCCCTCTACAGCCCAGCCAGCATCCATACCGAAGAAAAGTTCTATAGAAACTTCGCGCACACCGGCTCCAAGCCGAAAGTCATCATTCCAATTTAGTATAGTTTTGTCTCTATGAATGCTTGCAAATGTTTTCAGGAGCCCCAAAAGAGCCCGGTCAGCAAAAGCCTGTATCCCAGGCAACGAAGAAAGGTCTAGGTTGTCCGCGATATTTGCCGAGAATTTGGTAGGACCCCCAGATGAGATTCTCCTAGTACCTTGTAACGAAGGTGTAATGTGTCCTGTCGAGTCGGTGCGGTGGTGAGTGAATCTTCTGCGAATCGTCGGCGTGTTTGTTGAAGAAAATATAACTTGCTCCGCCTTTTTTCTATTCTCGATGACCTCACTAACTGCTCCAATCTTGTACACCTAATGAAAATTTATGTGATGCAGTTAGCACAACTGACTATCCACGTGCATCTGAGCACTGAGCACGTACCATGAGGAATGCAGAGCCAAGATTTTTATTACATTGGCCTTTATCTTCGTAACCCCAACGATACACTTCCTCGTGTAAGATGGCTGCGACGTCGTTGATAAGGATCATGATGTCTCCTTGCAGATTGTGAAGATAGCTCTTAAAATTATCTATTGATACAAACGCGAATAGGGCATAAACAGCTTTCCCTGGAACTGTGGGATTGAAGTATGCGATTTTGGCCAATCCATTTTCTTGCCTAGCTAGGTTAGACGAAATGATTCCGGCTCCGGCTGTGATAGAGTGATTTGGGATCGTTAAATAACATACCGACAATACTCAATGTAGTTGATAAAATCTAGTATCAAACAGCAGCAACTAATCAACTCACCTACTCCCCAGCACTTGCGAAGTAAATCTGTAATCTTTGTAACGGTATTGATAAGCTGTTCCGTCTCGAAAGTTCCAAGTGCGTCAGTCGGATCCTCGGTAGTCCTATATGATGAAGTCTGTTTTGGAGGTGGTGCCAGTGGGTTCTTGGAATCTATTGAGAAATCCCAGAATTCGTTAGAGTGAAGCCATTCTGAAAGAGGCGAACACGAATCAAATGTACTTACATGCAGCAACAATTTTTAACATGCGTCGCAACGGTCCGAGAACTAGCCGGCCGGCATCATATCTCAGCACAGAGAGACCAAGCAGTATAAACAAGGTAAATCCTAGCTGCAGAAAGAACAGACTTAAAATCCTAGAGGAATCATGGAACAGCTCGTTGAGATATACTCTAAATGAGCTGGATGTTGCAATTCATAAAACTCACGAAGACGTCACGCTTATTCGCTCATTGAAGATTGCCTCTACATAGAAATCGGTTTCGACCACTGTACCATTTTTTAGTGAATATGAGCCATAACCTGCAGATCTGTTTCTTACCGTCATAGATGGACGAATTTGAAACTGTCGAATTGCGTATTCGGAGCGTGATTGCATATCATATTCTGGCCACATAGTACAAAATTCTCGACAACCGTCTGAAGATAGAATTGCAGTGCATTCGTATAAATGATTTGGAGCACATAATTCTTCCCAAATCATTCCGCCCAAGTGATCGAATTGAAACTGGCACCGCACAGGTTGTATGTCAAGGCTTATGAGATGGAGAGATTGCTCTCCTTCGTGATCTTCTTCTAGAAGATTTGATGAGATCCAGTTGTGAACAGTATCGTCAAAATAATCACATGAATCGTCATCAGTTGAATTTATTGCAAGGTTGTTGCTTTGGAGTAAATCTACAGACGTCCACATTTGTTGATTGGTGCCTCCATTGTATTCAACCAGAACAGAAACAATGGACTGTAGACTGATCACGAAGCTACACAAGAGAAGCGTTAGAATCAACAAATGAAGGGGCATTATTACTCGGGACATATGACTCACATTAAGATGAGACCCCGTTGAGCATTTGTTGTCAACAAAGCAGTTCCGATCTTTGATGCATTAGTTAGATGAATATCATCTGTGTGTGATTCTAGCTTCTTCTCTGTGGCAATATCAGAAGAAACCGAGTTGCGTTCTTCTTGTTTCGATTGTGTAGATTCCTCAAGTAAGATCGATTCCGTTATAGCCATAGCATTTGCGTTTTCTCTGTGAAAGCGTCCTTGAGGTATTAGCAGACCTCTACTCCTCTTCACAGTCCAAACTCCGTCTATCTTCACTCTAACAAACGTGTTGTTTACCCACATTTTCTCCCAGTGTCTAACCAGTCCGAATATACGCAATCTCATCAGGCACAAAAAACTTTGGCCATAAAATGCATTCAATTTGTCGGGTCCGTAGAGTGCTCTAACACACGACCTTGTCAGTGTGAGCGGAAATATAGAATACAATGGATCTTTAAAAAGGCTCATAAACTCAGGGATGAAGAATAATAATGCGATACTTTCTGTCCAGACGTGAAATATGCTAATATATCTGATTGTGGATGGCAAGTATGCATCCTCTGATCTGAGGAGGGAGAAGTAATTCGATGGCCGTATACAAACTTCGAATAAAAGCTCCAGAACCAAAATTAGCCATACAATGCTTTGTTATATAATTGGGGATGATATGAGATCAAATGCAGCTGTGTTTGAGCAGAAGACTAAGCAAAAAGACTTCACACTCACAATGAGATCACTGCGAACTGATAATCCATCCAAGGCGGTGCAAAAACCAGTCTCAGTTGGTCAATAAATAAAAACCAAAAGCTACAAATGACCAATAGATTCACCCCAGTACATCGACAGGTGATGCTATATGGCATATTCCCATTTAGACAAGCAGCTAGTTGTGTCTTTATTTTTCGTTGAATCCATCTCCATTTATCTTTCATTTGATTCATTCGTCGAACTATTCTGGCTTGTATTGCTTTAGTTCTACGGTTTCCGACGGGAATAGCTCCAACACTGTTGTTTTGTGTACATCGTTTGAGTGCTGCTCGTTTGGCGGCATCAATGTTTCTTTGATTTGTTATTGGCTCCATGAATTCTGGTGGTTGTTTTGGTTGTGAGTAAATCGTAGCTGCGAGCTTGTAAAGAAAAGAGTTGTGTTTAGCACAAGAAGTTACTTACCAACATTTGCTCTCTGCTCTTCTCCATTATCCATTCTTGTCACTGTATAGTATGGCAAATTCTCAGTGAAATGGACACTCTTGACTTGTGCCAACAAATATACAAACGGCCCTCTCTCTTCCTCACTAACCAATGCCTCTCCCGCATCCCACTCAGCAAACCCATGCAAATTAACGAGCTTTAATGAAGAAGCTGATAAATCATGATTGGATATCAATACATATTCTCCCTTCCCATATCTTCGCAAGGTACTACTGACTCGTGTACGTTTCGCCAACGCAGCTGCTGATTCTTCTAGATTCCCTTCTTTTCCCTGAGAAGAAAATAATCGCAAGATTTTTGAACCGGCAGAATTACCGCGTTGACTTCCCGAGCTGCTATCCACACTCCCAAGACTAATTCTTCTTGATGGAATGTGATCGGTATCTTCATCGATCATGTCCGGGCTGGGATCGACATTGAAACTGTTTCTTCGTGATGATCCGGTCACCTCTTCTGTTAAAACTGATGACTGGGCACTGGTGGTACTATTTATAGAACTGGTGAACGAACCAAGAAACGAGAAGTTTACTATTCGAGAGCGTGGACGACGACGGTCAGTAGAGCGGCGGAGTGAACCCTGGGGCTGGGCCGCCATTTCTATGTCTTCTTGGGAGTTACGCCGTTCTAAATCGTTGGCGGCGTTGCTATTGGCGGTGTCGCCGTTGGTGGATGGCGAGGCCATGGTTTCAATGGTCTCTGTGCTGGCGATGTCTTTGTTACCTTTGTTGAGATGGGCGAGCTGTGTGTGTGTTCCTTATGTACTATTATTTAGAGCTACCTAGGTATTTAGAGCTACCTAACTAACTCCGCGGCGATTTGGGTTAAGGAAGTCTCAGCCTCCGATCACCATGGTCGCCTAGTACGACTCTAGATGCTCGATGACTGTTATGACTACTACAGTTATC
>JALLPI010000590.1:0-17299 GCA_036939935.1 Cyclotella atomus | reverse complement strand
CACATTTGGTGGAGAGGAGGAAGGAACACCACGTGTTGGCATCATTTTAGAGGGGATGAGAATAGTAGATAGGAACTGGTAGAAAAAAAGGTGGATTTTACACTACCATAGTGGAAAAAAATTTCGTGGCAGAAGATAGAGGATAGAGCAACTAACACCAGCACGAGCCAATAAGCCAACACCAGCAATGAGATCCATACAAAACTGCCTTCTGATAATACTCCTTTTGTTGGTCTTTTCTCTTGCCAACGGCTTTATCGGTGTTCCAACATCTACAACAACGCAACAGCAACTTACAACTTCCTCTGTACGGTTCATGGTTGACCATTCTAGCGCTACCGTCTTCCAAGTTGGTGACACTGTAGTGGTAGTTGATGATGTTATTAAGATGGGCAGAAACTTGAAAGGGTTAACCGGAACAGTGATTGAAACATGGGAGAAATGTGATGTTGATCCGACGTGAGGCAACTGCATGCAATATGTATATCTGTTTGTTTCATATTCATGAGTATTGCAATCATCATCCACGTTTCACGTTGCTTTCACGCAGGTGCTGCTGCGCAGAATGGGTTGACGAAGGGCTATCAGTACATGTGAAATTCAACGTTCCCAGTGAAAGTACAGCTAATAATGTCGACTCTTTGATGGCATTTAACGTGCCTAGTGAAAGTACAGCCGATAATGCCGACCCTTTGATAGCGAATGGTATCTTTGTGCATTACTTTGCAGAATCAGAGCTGGATAAATACAATCAGAGTAATGATTTGGCAGGTGCAGCTCCATTTGATGGCTTATCTTGCAGTTAAAAATAGGCGAGCAGGCACAACGAATTGCTGCATTTGAAGAGCAAAACAAGAAGTAAAATAGGCTTCAGTTAAATGTTAAATTTGCAGTATCGAAGATCATTACTTTTTACTTCAGACTACCATTGATTATATTTGTTAAATAACCAGAAGGAAAGAAATGACCAAACCCTTTTCAATCAATCTTCGATGCATCAGACGAACAGAACCGACGGAATAGAGTTTACATTCTCCACATTGTCCGTGTCATCAATCAGTTCATTGTTGTTTCGGGTATTTGTTTCCGTACGTGCTCCTTCCTGACCGGAGAAATAGTGGAACTGGGTGTACAAAATCTTGTACACTTCACCAACAGACAAGGTGAACCCAAGTATGCAGAGAGCGAATTGTTGGCTAAGATCGAGTTCTGTACCAACGAAAGACGACATGGTTGCCACTGATGTAAGTATTAGAAGTGATACCTTGTGGGTAGACGTGACCAATAGATGAGTCAAGCAATGCATCGAAGGAATATTAAGATCATTTTGTAACTCACCACATAATATATTGCAAATGAAATGAAACCAAACGCAACGTTAAACATAGTCAGTGAACGTTTGTCAAACCACTTGTTGAGTGGAGTATGCAAGCAAATCCCAGCAACCGATCCACTTAGCAGTAGCAGTCCTAGAGTCATTGAAGTGACTAATTTGCCATAGTTGTCACGCATTTGAATAAAGCTCCGAACAATCAAAAACAATCCCAATGTAAAGTTAAAAAAGTGCATCAAAAACACTAGAACCTTGGCACACGGCTTCTCTGGAGACAGACATAAATGATCTGGAAAAGGATCAATGGATAAGTCAGCTGTGTTGTGTCGATCAAACTGCTGATACATGAAAATATCGTCATCTTCTTCGGTACTGTCTTCCGTCGCATCTGATTTGTCAGACGACTTTAACCGGATGTGTCCATTGAATACCTTTGGTGTTGGTACATTGCTGCTGCCTTCGAGATCTACATCATTAAAGTCACCCGTTCCGATATTCTCGCTGTTTAGAAGTGACACATGGAGAGAGTCGTCTGGATTGGGCTCCATTTCAAAGCCTTGTGATCTAAGATGGTCTGCTACTGATTGTCTAACTGACATAAGTACCTGCTATGATAGTGCGCTAAAAGCAGTATCGAGGCTTGATCAGCATCAAGTAATGTCTATCGATGTTATTGCTGTGTTGTTTAGTTTCCCCCCATGGATGTAATGCTTGCGATGTTCTATGTTGCTCAAGATGTAATGGTGCGATGGGTGCAGTGCATTTTTACAGGCAAGTTGCTCCCTTTATGTCCGACCCTTTATGTCCGTAGGTAACCAAATAATGTACATAGTGCGTGTTTTACAATATTACGTTGAAAGCGGCTTACAACTCGTGCTTTAAGATGAGGAGTATTGTACGCTACAATATCCTTAAGTTTAGTTTTAGTTTGAAACTCAGCAGACGAAGCTCTAAACTAATCATAGATTTTTTTTGGTACTTAATCATAGATTTTTTTTGGATTATTTTTGGTACTTTGAACTAATCATTTTTTTTGGTCCTTTGACATTGTACTCTGAGTTTGGCAGTCTTCAAACACTCCAGAGCTAGTGAACCTCACCTGGTTATGAGCCTCAGCACTCTTGCGCAATAGGATTAAATCTTCCTCAAAGCCTAGACACTGTCAGGGTCGAGTCTTCTCGATGGCGTTTCACGCCGGTGTCTGTAAAATGAAAAGAAATAGAAAAGGGTACGTCATTTCTCCACGTCGCATTGAGCATGCATTGTGCTCCGAACCCATTTTCGGTACTGACAGAAACGAGTGGCTAGACAGCGGGCGGATTGGGCATTGTGCTCTCCAACACTCGTTGTAGAATCGTCGGTCGAGTATTGCGCTCCTGTGATTTTAAAATGCCAGTATCATCGATTGAGACCAAGCAGAGCAGTCTCAATCTAGAAAACAACTGCTACCATAGCGGTCTCGCCATCTCATCATAACAAACTTGATGAGGTAGATCTGTTGATGCCGGAAGGGCAGCATCTGCAGATATTTCGATTCAATCAAACAATTGCTACGGCTCTTTCAAATCCTCCATGATGGATATTTAAACAGCAACAGTGGTTCAAACACATTATAATCAAATCATGGCTGATATCTTACCAGCACCGTTGAGCATTGCGCTCCGGTTCCGTCGAGCATCGTGCTCCGGTCTCAAATATTCGAGTCCATCAGTTACAAAGAACGATCATCAAGCACTGTGCTCTGACATCCAATTCCAACTGCATGAACCCCTGTACTGTTCAAATATTCAGCCATTGCAAGAAAGCAAACACTTGCAGTGGTCAATCAATCAATGTAGCTTGTCAAGTGGTCGAGATGCTGATGGCTGGTTTGCAAGAGTTCTCTTGTAAGCAAAAAGATTTCCTAATCTGATCGTGGTTCGGTTCTCAGAGACAAAATTGTGATGCAGTGCTATCTCTGAAATGTTTGTGTCACAGGAGATACCAAGTATACATGGTGCGGTATCTTGTACTGAACGAACTCTTTCTCTCACAGTCACAGCGAACCTCGAATATGAGGGCAAACCATCACGCTAGCAGTTTGACTGAGCTTGACAATCCCCAACCAATGCAATTGATTGCTCATCCAATCAACAGCAAAAGCTACTAATCATCATATCTTGCCCCTGATACACAACCATGACCAAAGGAAAGAGCAAAAGAACAAAAAACAAGGACGAGGCTAATGCCTCTGCATCTCCAACAGCCGCCGCAACAGAATTCTAACAACAGCTAACAGCAATCGGTCAAGAGTGTCAGCAGCAGCCAGCACTCGAGCAAGAGCCGAAAGAATAAAGACACCCAGAGTCAAAACAGCAACAGCAAGAAGAGTGAGAAGAGCGACGAAACGAAAAATCCCAACAGTCAGAACTCTAGTGTTCGTAGTGAGAGCAACAAATCTAGAGATCCCACTGCAAGAAATCTGAACAATCCAATGAATCTAATGGAAGGAGCCTTGAGCCAGATGGCTTGAATAACCAGCATGTCCAACCAAGTATCAAGTATCCGCCACAACAAAGCCAGAAAGTCTTCGGTTCCATTCCAAATCAAGCCCAAATCCCGTCAAGATGATGTGTCAGAAGTCACTGGAAGCCACAAAAATGATGAGCTTGATAAAGCAATGAAACGGATTGAGAGGTTGGAACCAGAGCTACGTGAAGCTCGTCAAGCCAACTGAGGAGGATCCCCTCGTGACCACAACTTCTCCCACCTCTATGACCGTGTACCTGTTGACCTTGCTCCTTTGGACATATCCATTGATGGTATCCAGATGAAAACCTCTCCTGTGATTTTCAAGCCCGGAGATTCTACTTGGTGGAAGTTTAGTGGAGATATGATGAGGTTGGTAGAGATTCTTGAAGTGACTCCACCAACTCCGATTCATGGTCAGCCCAACTACTTCATTAGATGTGAGAATGGTCAAACTCACAGTGTCAGCCATTCCAAGCTCTTCTTGTCTAAAGAAAGAGCATGTGAGATTGACATTCATGGACGAATCACGAGTGATCCAGGCCTCTTCACTGCAAGACCGAATGGACCTGTATGTCATCGACGGTCTGTTCACAACTCAGCAAGCCATCCAATGGAAAGCTCTTGATGGTAAGGATTTCAAGCAGACTCAAGGATGTGAAGCTTGAAAGTGACAGGGTTTTGGACTTTAAACACTCCAGAGGTAGTGAACCTCACCTCTTTATTCATTACTATTTCCGAATCAAATCGTCTTGTGTATTTTTCCAGAGGAAGTGAAATAGTTCAAGGAATACGTATTGACAAAAAAGTAATGTAGACCTATGCTTAGGAATCAATTGACACTATTGACACAATATGAATGACATAAAGAGAGAACGGAGCCCAAGACCCACTCAACACTAGCATCTTAGCATTCACAAGAAGAACCATGACACAATGCGATTTCCTCTAACGTGCCTTCACTTCTTAAGCTGCAAAGCCTCGCCACTAATTCATTGATAGTTTGCTAGAACGTAGAGCAATGGTGCGACCTGCAGCGCTAGTGTACTTCAGAAGAGAAAATGCTGCTTCACAAACGAACAACTCCAATAGAGAACCACTATTGAATCACACAAATCAACAGAATTCTCGAGATGAAGTGACCACCAGTTCTGATGAAGATTACAAGCCGAAGAAGAAGAAGGTTATTATTAGAATCAAATCAAGCGAAACAGATTATAGTACAGACGATGAAGACGACGATGAATCGACCGTTGTCGTACAAGAAAACCTTTTATCATGTATACAGAATCACAGATGGCTATCTCCATCAAAAACTAGTGCCAAAGCATTGATATATCTCCTTTACGCTGCAGATTTGGCTGTGGGAGTCTACCTGATAGCTGGAACCTTTATGGAGAAGCAAAAACGAGATGACTACGGTTATATCATGAGTCGTTTGACTTCAGGACTGCTACTAGCAGGCAGTTCGATTGCTGGTGTATGTTTGCATACTCCTTTGGGAAAACTCGCGTGTGGCAGTGATGATGGAACTAACAAATCATTGGTGGTATTCAATACCTCATTTGCGTTTATTGCAGTTGGGATCTATTATATGGTATGTGCTCGTTACTATCCCAGTCAATCATATAGTGCTTGTAACTGACATTCTTGTACTTTGGAACACAACGAAACTTGCAGCTTGGACTTTCACTCTTGGTATCACCTTTGTTCACTAAAAGTCCTAATGATTTGAGCCAGCAAGAGATCGCAGTTCAAGTTTTCATGAGTCTATTTGGGTTCGTACTTTCCATGATGGAAGGTTACAGAATATTATTTATTCACTATCACTTGCATGCTGAGGAGGAAGTACCACCGGGAGGGAGAAATACTGTGATAGAAAGGGTGTAAAACACTGAACAATTCTATGGTGGAAAGGAGAAGTTATTCTACATTTTCGTCAAAGCTGCAGGAGTGCAGGAGTGCGTGTTTTGTGTTTAGATAGTCAGCACAGATTGCGGTGATGTACTAACAAATGTAATAAACCAAAGCCCTTTCAATCAAATGAGCATTATCATGATTATATTGCTCTCTACAATGTAAGTAGTTATAGTATGCAATGCTGCGCCATTACTCATCACTTCCCCCAGTCGACATTCACATCCGCAACTGCACCTGCACCGCCAAGAGGGACGAATTCATCACTAGTAATGGAGAAGATACCCTTCTTGCCGTTGTTACGGGCACCACCTTTGGCATTGGCGGTTCCAGCACCCTGCTTGCTACTATTGGCCTTACGAATATCCCTGGCAGTGGGTACACTTCCTCTAGGTTGTTCGGAATACCAAATTTTCTTGGCCTTAAGTTCCTCAGCGGAGGCGACAACCGTTTTTAGACTAGTGGGCGGGGATAGATTCAAGAGACTGAATTGCTCCCAGAGATCGAGGCTGACGGAGAAGTTGGCAGCCTTGGGCTTTTTACCCTTGACTTTCTTTTTGCCAGCAGACTTGGCGCCTTTGCCTACGAAGAAATCATCTTCATCTTTCTTCATAGCCTTCATCCCGGCAAAGGGATCATCTTTGACGGCTACAGCATCGGTCTTCTTCTCAGTGTCGGCTTCACCCTCACCTCCTTCGACTGTAAACTCGTCAGGATAAGTTTTTTGCAAATAATCCACCAAAAAGTCACAGAGAGCCATCTCCTCTTCGTACGGAGTCTTCTTCAACTCTTCTTCCTCCTTCTTTTTCAAAAAGGCAGCATGCTCCTCCTCGCGACGTTTCTTCTCGGCATCGTATTGGATTTGACGCTGTGCCTTAATGGCACGTTGGTTATGAAACCAATCGTTCATTTGTTCCCTGAAGGAAGTTTGGAGAGCCTTCTTCTCCTTGAACTTTTCGTCCATACTAGCTTTGAGGGCGTCACGTTCTTTGACTAAGTCATCTACTTGAGAGTTGGTTTGTTTGTCGATATCTTTTTGTATGGAGTTAATTTCCATGTCTTTGGCAGTTAACTCGGCTTGGATCTGTTTACGCTCAATCTTGAGCGTGTCGATGTCTCCTTGTTTGGACTTAAGATCTTCTAGAGTACGTTTGGAGTTTTGAAGCGATTCAATCTCTTTGATGAGGCGTTTTTCATCGGCTAGGGACATGGACGAGGTTTCCTGCTTGCGCTGGAGTTTGGAAATCTCGCGATCAATCTCGGCTACACTGCTGAACTTGACTCCGGAGCGGACAGATTTATCGGCGCCAACGTGTCTGTCGATTTTGGACTTGACAATTTCTAGTTTGGTGCGGATTTGACGCTTTTGTTCAATCATGAGACCCTGCAGATAGAAGGTTGCAACGGTGGTGCAGGTGCATATATTTTAGGACACGTACCATAACACATGTGTTGTAGCGACATGCATCAAATTACAGGCAACAAAAGACAGCAATTACAGCTCACCTTGCGGTTCTTGAGCTTGTTCAGATCACGTTTGTTCCCCAAAGCAGCATCAATTTTGGCCTGCACCCCGTTACGCGAGGACTTGATAGCCTCAATCTCGGCGTCGATGGCCACGATGGCTGCCTCGTGTGCATCCTTGGAGGGGCGCTCGATCTGCAAAATGAAAAATGCAGTTGTTAGACAGCATGAAAAATTGCAAATATGATTCAGCTGCAGAGGCAGCAGCAGCAGCAGCACGCACTCTTTTGATTGGCTGGCTCAAATCATACAACTCCTCGATGGGCACCTCCTTCTCCTTCTTCTTATCTTTGCCGTTGCGCTTGCCATTTTTCTTGCCTCCGCCAGAAGCCGCACCGTTGGTGGGTTCAATGGCAATGTCACCAATGTGATCGCTGCTGTCGCTTAGGGCAGGGTCGGTTTCGGAGGCCATGGTTAATGACGAGATGTGTGGACGAGAGGGAAGAGGAGGTGGGCGTTTGTCCCGCCATTTTCTATCAAGGAATTAGTAGAAGGAAGGCTTTGTCTATTTTGTCGTTCACCGAACTTTTGGCATGAAAAAAGTTGACCCCATCCAGCTCCAGCCTCACCCCAAATGAAGTGAGATCACGCTTTGCTTCGTAGGCTAGGTTCACCTCAAATCAAACATTGTATGCTCCTCTTGTCCCATCCGCATCGATGGAGACAGAGGCGATTCATTTAGAACAACGTGAAGTCTTGGGGTGTCGAGAAAATCCATTGATCATTGATTGCAAATTGCATCATTGACTCATACTCTTGTGTTTTAGTTTGGTGTGTAGAAGGAGAGAGTGCAAAACCGAAAGATATAATAAACTAGAACAGAGACACAATGAAGGACAAATCGATTTGCATATTATGCATCAGCTTAACATTGACGCCACTCCAAGTGGGCAGTACATCTGAAGCAACAGGGAAACAAACGCATACAAGAACATTTGAGCCATGCTATTCTCCTCTTTCAACTGCAGACACAGACAACGATGGCAAGCTTTCTCAAAAGGAATACGCACAATTTGTCATCGCCAGCAGTGACGGAGGAATTGAATCAGCTGAGCAATATAATGACTTGGCATTCGAATTACAAGTTACTTATGTGTACTTGGATTGTCTTTGTGGTAGCAGCGAAAGTGGCAACTGTTGCGATGGTAAGTTCAGATGAGGTTACATTGTTTACTTCGATGTTATTGTATATAACTGGCTGAATCCATGTGATTGCTCTCGTGACTTAAGGCTACATAGATATTGCTGGATCCAATGCAAATGATTCACCAACGGATCAAGAACTGGCTTATCTGGACGAGATTTGTTCCAAGACACAAAGTGCATTAGAAGAGTTGTTACCAAGTAGTAGCACCACTACCAACTCACCTACTATGAAGCTAACTGCAGTGGCACCATCATATTTTCCAATGACAGCTGAACCGAGCCTAAAACCATCGACTTCAAATGAGCCGCCGAGCGGCAGCCCTGTAATTAGTCCAATATCACTATCACCTTCTGCTAGACCTTCAACGAAACCTACAGTTATTGAAACTGAGGCTCCAACTGTCTACCCAACAGTTTCTCCTGTTCAAACACCGACATCAAGCCCGTCTACCCATCCTACAACTATTTCACCGTCTTTAAATCCGTCGTCGAGCCCAACAAATATCACATCTACATCTGAGCCCTCATTAAATCCAAGCACATCTCCAGTGAAAATACCAACCATTCGTCCTGCAGAGTTCCCAACAACTTTGTCTTCATCATTGAACCCATCATTGAGTCCTTCGCTTCGGCTTACAGATGCTCCAACGCATGTGCCAGTTTGGGATCAGACAGTACCTCCAGCAACCTTGCAATCTTTCGATTCGCCCACGCCTTCACCTTCATTACAAATGGAAACCTCGTCATTGTTACCTAGTAAAAGGCCTTCAACCTTGAGTAATACGACTATTACTCCGTCCCTAACTACTGATGAACAAATGCTCTCAATGACTGAAGTGCCAACGATTGCAGATGAATACTTAGATAGACCTTCCAATGCACCTTCTACTGACAATGGCGCAGCTGTTGACACAGATGTGGACAATATTGAAAAAGGTGGCGAAGAACATACTGATGGTCCATCCGCTGGAGTCATTTTGGGAGTACTCTTTCCGGTAGTTGCTATTATTGCAGTGGTCATTCTTGCTATTGACATTGCCATCAGAAGGAAGAAAACCAAAGCTCGGCTTTCGTCATTGGATGATGATGCAAAGAATGGGTTGGATGAAGAAGTTGGAGCATCTAGAAATATGGATGCGCCAAATGATGAACCTGGAATATTCGGCGACTCTTCTCTTGGTGTTGCTATCATGAAGGTGAAAACCACTTCTGAAGCAGAACCTAATTTAGGTGGATCGACATTGGTTACACCAGAGCTTGGTATGAGATCGAAGAACGAAGTTGATATCATGTCAGTGGAGGAGTTGTCGGTGCGAGACAGCGCCGCAGATGTAGACTCCAGTGATAACAGGGCTCAAATGAAAGAAGTGCATCCACCCTCTAGTGGCACAAGACTTGTAGCAGCATCAGCCGCCAAACAAGAAGTGTTGTCAGCTACTGACGCAATAGATATAAGTGAACAACAGGCTTTCGTTGAAGCTGCAGCGCCGCTTGCGCAAGAAAGCGAGATTAAGACTGAGTCAAGTAAAAATACCGAGACTAAAACTTCAGCAAGCCCTAATGCAAGGTCCAAAATGCGCGAAATTGTCGTGGCCGCGGATTCTCACGAAACTGCAATATCTGATAAGTCAATGGACCCTGAATGCAATATTGGATTTGCGAGACGAAACACATCAACTACTTCCAATGTATCCGGTCCCTCCAATGCTGTGTTTAGCGGCAATATTCAAAGCACTACTGATTCAGATGATAAAAGAGCAACAATCGAGTCACTGATTCTTCACGTAATGCCAAACGAAAAAGGTAAGTCAACACATACTATTCTGCTTGGCAATTCAATGGTATCATTTTTGTCACTTAAGCAGTTTGCTCATCAAAAACAAAGATAATGTGGATAACATGATGCGAGACTTTCGAGGAAAAGAAGGCGAGCTTATTTCAATGCTTGAATTGATGGAGGGGCAAAAGTCAGCAAATGCATTAGCAGCAGCATCAACGAAAACGATGAACGCTGAATCTAACCTCATGCAAGCCATAGAAAGAGGAGATTGGCATTCTGTAGGACAAGCGGCAGCTATCATGAGGAGAGAATTCAACAACAATGAATCGACAAACGAAAATTTAGACAGAAAACAACATGCGGTATACTTGGAAAAAGAAGAACGGATAAAGCAGTTTGAAGACCTGATTGATCGAGGAGATTGGGTTGGCATTGTAACAGTTGCTGGGCAATATCAAGCTCTGGATAAAGATTTAGATTCAGACAACGAATCTGAACACAACATTATGTCAACAGTGCCCGGGACCAGCGCATCTTTGTCGTCATCATCAAATGATGGTGACGCGGAAGTAAACCCGCAAGCTCAAACGTTCCTGAAAGCCGCGATTGAAAGAGGTGATTGGCATGCTGTTGGGCAAGCAGCAGCGATTATTGGTAAAGATTTCATCCCCAAATGCACAGATAGTGCCGGATCTGTCTCGTCTGCGGGCACTTACAATTCACAGCAAACATTATACCTAGAAAAAGGAGACAGAATCAAGCATTTGGATGCTATGATAGCTCAAGGTGATTGGATAGGAATCGTAATTGCTGCTGGTCAGTATCAAGCCATGGACGAGGACCTTGATTTTATGATGTAAAATCGTGATCAGATAAAGGAACACAAAGCCGAAAATAGATGCGCATGCAAATACAATGCAATTCCATACTTTGCATTACACCAAGTTCATGTGATAATAAACGACTTTAAAGTAGACTTTACATTGTAGCACACTGCACATCAATATGCCCCCCGAATCAGAGCTTAGAAACTAGACCACTCTGTAGCAGACGGTCCTTTGCTCTCTCATACTTCAAATCTCCAAACATATCTAGCTTCAAGAATTGTCTCAGTTCACCAATAGATCTCACGCCAAATGCTTGAGGTGCAGATGTTTCCATCATATCTTTAGCATCGCTCACAATCTGTTTTGTTGAATTTTCGCTAGATTCAGGCAGCACAAACTCTTTCCCCATCCAGCGCTGCAGTCTTCTCACTACATAAAGAGTCCATTTCATATCTCTCTCCAAATCGAATCCAAGTAGCTCAGCAAGGCCAAGATAGATGCACAGTCCATGCTGAGTATCGTCAGTGAAAAATCTTGTGTTGGGGTTGGGCTTGATGAGAATGGTCCCATCCTCGGAAGGCTTGTCATCAACCACAATGCAAGGCGAAAGAACTGCATTCAGACGACCATTGTGGCTCAGACCATAACTCATAAGCTTAGCCAAGATTTTCTCTTTGTTGATCAATCCAGGCCTGTTGCCAACTTCTTCTTCCACAGTCTCATCCCCTACATTGTCAGCTTTTTCTGATGCACTATTCACAAATGTGCTCTCCCATTCCTTCTTCAGAGAATCCATAGTAAGTCCACTTCTAGCTCCCAGCTCACTCGGGCTATTGCCCAAATAATTCATCACCATTCTACCCATGGGCTCTCCTCCATGCAATGCAGAAATTGGTTCATAACCTCTTGGGCTCAAGAGCCGTTCTAACGCATCAATGACAAAGTACATCTCAGCTCCAGCGATTTTGGTAATCAACACTCCCGCTTCAGGCTTGGCTGCCCCATCAGCATAAAATCGAGGAAAGGCAGTATTCACTGGGTTCCATGGAATTGTTCCGTCAACATCAGATCGTGCTTCGTTGTTGTGATCTCTGAATAGTGCCACAAGGATACATGGATGAAGGATTTGGTTTGTCGAGTTAAGAGTGCATGTAAAGAATGCTAGAGAGGAGGATGGATCTGCATGATCGGATAGAGAATGCGTCATCAACAAATCAAGTGTTGGTGAAGCAGGTGCGGTGCGCTGTTGCTCAACCGGCACAGAAACAGCAGAGTGACTAGACACCACAGGAGGAGGCAAAGCCACAGCACTTGAACTGTGATCCTTGGCACTTTGAATTTGTTGTTTCGTCCTCGCCGCAATAATAACCGCACTGGCTGCACTATTGGCTTTGATCCCCTGCTGAACGCCATTCCATTCACCAGCCATAATAACTCTTTCTTCTTCGCCCCATGTTCCATCACCACCTACACTTTCTGGACCACTCAAGCCCAAAAACTCCAACTGTTTGCCAGTGTCTTCATTCTGCAGCAGTCTATCCAAAATACGCTTGGCTACAGTGCGAGTTTTGGCATCACTAGGGCTCACTGCCACTTGAATCTGGGGAAAACGTCCGTGCAAAGTCACCTCACCAACCTTTAAGGATTTGCACAGATACGGAAATGCCTTGAGACAGAATAGAGCCAATGGACGATGCCAACCCATAAAGTTGTCGGGACGACCTTTGTGAAAAGCTATGCGGCTCATCCAATCGAAACCACCTGCTCCATATAAAGTTCCGATAAGTATAGGGGATGAAGATGTACCAAGGAGGTTTAAAGCATTCAGTTTGTAGAGAGCTTTTGAGATGCGACGCAATAGCGAGAGGTGTGCAGAGACTGGGCAGCATAGCACTATTAAGTCAACTGGACCTCCGTTGTCTGGTGCTCCTACTCCTGAGATTGCTTTCTCTAACGGTGATAGATCGTTGCTACAAACAGTAGAAGGAGGAAAATATGATTCAGTTGGATTTCAAAACACATAAGTTTGGTGCCTCGACTCTGTCTTGTCCACTCCACAAGACTATGACACAGTATAACTTCATTTCATATAGATGGATCACAGCATAATACGCAATCCCTTCTTTGATAAAAGGAACTTAGAGATTATAAATGACAACATTTAATACGACCAAGTTGCAATCAAAAGCTGAATCTTCAAAACAGAGGCCAATGCTCACTATGAAACAAGCATTTCTCATTGCATATCATCTACGCTTACATCATCCCAAAGCTTCTAAATGTTACAAACCTCCCAGCGTATGCAATAGCATAAATAATGCTCAACTAGATAATGTAAAATCATTGCAAATCGAGCAAGACCTCAAAAACAATGCTCCTCGACACATTTAACAACTGCAGTTCAAACTCACCTATCAACATCGTCATCACCACCATAAACAAACACCGAATCCGGCCTCCCAACATGAACAATTCTTCTCGTGGGCATAAAATCAGCAGCGATCAAATCGCTAATGTGCCGTTTCTCCTCGCATCGCCATGTCCTCGGCTCGGCCACTCCGTCAGCGTTGGTGGTTAGATATTTGTCGCCGCTGCGTGTGGCTACTCGGAGGATGTGGTAGGCATTGGCTGCGTTGGATTTGTCGCCGAGGATGGCTGTTAGGGTTGCTGTGCCGTTGGATCCTCCTATTAGGAGGGTTGTTTGCGCCATGGTCTGGTGTTTTGCGGCTGTTGGTGAGACTGGTAGACCTCCTCTTTCTGTTCTTGACCATCAAAGGTACTGATTTGAATTTGCTTTGAATCTGTTATGAATCTTTGGGAGATTACCTTGCAAGATTCAAAATGAGAAAGGAATCTTGCCAATGCCTCATACTTGTGAATAATCTGGAACAGAGTAGGTCCACTTCCCCAAAGGAAAGTGTGTGTCATTCAAACTTCAAACTCTTTCTCTCCCTGCATTTGCCTGGGAAGCTTCGAGAGAAAGAATCTAGGTTTGAACCAATCAAAATAAGGATAACCCTAACAATCTTACGTGCTCTCCCCTAACTTTTTCCACGACACAAACCGTTCGACGAATTCCGATCAGAAGGCCAAATTTGTTGAATGCCGATCTCAAACGGTACGTATATATCTAAGACTCGTCGGCAGGTCAACGCGAGACATCAACAAGAATGGATGAACATCTCAATGGGATGGATAGAGTAAAGCTCACAACATTCTAAATAGCCACCTGATCGATGGGGCATTGCAGCAAATGATATCATCTGGAATTGTGAAGTTCTCTTGTGCACGGACGCAACAAATCAAATAATAAGACACAGACATCATGCATAGCAGAATACGGAACATACTGCTGCTCCTAGCAATCACTGCCGTGTCGGCAAGTGAAACTCAAGAATTCAAACAACTGGCACTAGAACGTCGAGGAAGATCATTAAAAGAAACACCAACACAATCACCCATCATTCCGCACAAGGAGGACAAGCCCAAGCCCGCTCCCAAGCCTGCAAGTCATCCTCCACCTGCACCAAAAGTTGAGACAAAGAAGCTTCCAGCTCCTAAACCAGCTCCCAAACCTGTCCCGGCTCCTGCTCCTACTTCTTCCGAATCGTCAAGTAGTAGTTCAAGCTCTGGAAGCAGCAGCAGCAGCAGTTCCTCAAGTAAATCCAACAGCAACAAAGGCGCACACTCAGTAGGACATCACTCCGGTCCCTCACCAAACATCAAAGATAAATCATCCACTCACGGTGATGCCAAGACACCACTTCTCATATTGATAGGAGCAGCGGCATCTACCCTAATCATAGCCGGATACACCAAGGCCAGGCGTCGTGCCCCAGTTGTCAAGGAGCATCCACTCAAGGGATCCTTAGGACGACGAATGAAGCTCTTTGGTGAATTGGCTGGAAAGAAAAAGAAAGGAGGGACATTGGATGGTAGTTTGGAAGATGACATGAGTTACAAGAGTGCTGATGATTATGGCATTGCTATTGTTTGATAAATTACAGTACAATGCTCTTGTTTTGTTTTTGTCATTGTATGTATAGTAGGCTAAAAGCTGTTGGTGTCGATGCATAGACTTGATGTAAATAATGTTACAAAGATTTAATTGTGCAACTGAATCGTTATTGTTGATCTAAAGAATGTTGTTGCATTGATATTATTTATGTGAATTTCAATTGCAGATAATATGGTACTGGTATATGTAATAATTTCCAACCTAAAATAAAGACACGCACAGCACAAAAAAGCCAATCAATGCATTTGACACCAACACAGTGCTTGCCGAATTGCTTTCTGCATTGTCACTTTCATTTTGTGCAAAGCTAATATCTTCTTCCTTATCTTCATTCAAATCCTCCGTCCAATCTACTTGATTGCTATCATCATTCTTGTCCAGGCTCGCAGTTTCCACATCGCCTTCTTCCTCTGCCACATCATCGTTCATGACATTCGGATCATACGTGCAGCTTACATTCTCAAAGCATTCCTCTTCGTCATCGCAGTCATTGGAAGATGTGCACATTGTCTTGGTACCACAGTTGAGTACGGCTTCGGCATAAAATGAGCCGCAGAATGCAGCTCGTGTTGTTAGGAGTACTGGATTGTACGGTGTTGTAGTAGTCGTCGTAATGGACTCTGTTGTAGTTGGCACTTCATTGGTGGTAATTTCAGAAGTAGCGGTTGACGAGGAACTTGTTGTTGTGTTCATTATTTCTTCAGCTATTTCTGTGGTATTGATTTTTGTCGTGTCCGCAATAATGCTGGTTGTCACGGTCTCTGTACTTGACGTAGTGGTAGTAGTATCAGGTCCTGGACCATTGCCACATGCAATGTCTGAAAAGCACATGTTACCCTCCGGGCAATCATTGCCAGAACTCCCATAATGATTAGAGGTGACATTCACTCCGCACACTGTTAGCGGACCGCATTGAGATACTGCAATGTCATATCCACCGACAACTTTTGGGCCACAGAATCTGGTGTATTCGGCATAGTCAAAATTTGTCCAATTCTCATAAGTTTCCGACGGTGAGATTGTTGGTATTGGATTTGTTGGTGCTGCAGTCGGATCGTAAGATATAGTTGGAGATGCGGTGACCAAATCATCAGTGTTGTTTTCATTTACTATTGTGATGGATATAGTTTCAGTATCGTTGACTGACATTGGATTAGGGGTTGTAATAACTTCGCTTTCTTTGATTGGAACTGGGCTCACATTGTCCAGTACGTCCGTCGAAGCTGGAGTTGTGTCCGTAACATCAGTCGCCAAGGTTTCCGTCTCGTTACTCGCTTCAGTGTTGAAAAAGTTATCGATATCTGATTCAGCGATAGTCATCACAGTCGTAGTTGTAGCATTGGCTGCAGTGGTAAAATTAGAATCAACAGTAGATGAAGTTGAAGTCTCATTTGATAAAGTTTCATTGCTCGTCAAATTGAACTGAAAATGAGATAAAATAGGACAGATTACTTCGTAGCAGCTCTCTCCCTCATTGCAATCTTCGGATTCCAAGCACGATGTGCTCGCGGTACAAGATAGGTAGGCTGATAGAGCATCAGTGCCGCAGTATTTCGTTGAAAGACGACGTAACGATTGTGATCGAGGTGAGCGCAGGCAATCGACTTGTTGCGATGTGAGTACGCTGAGCACAAGAAGAGGGCCAAGTGGCTTTGACATTTTGATACTGTCCCGGCGATTTGGTCTTTGAAACACTGACAAGTAATGTCTATGCAAGGCTGAAGTTCATCTTCATCTCGAACAAACTAGCATTCTAGACAATCTATTGTTCTGAGAGATAAAAGTCATTGCCGGTTTTTGGTTTCCCTCCGCTGATTAGATTGTACCATACCATGTGCATCACTTCATTGTCTCTTGTTGTCCAACTCTCACAAATGAAAATCTCAAAATTTGAACGGCTGCCGATTTTCGATTTTCAAACAAGACTCAAGAACCAGAAGACTCCCAATTATTGGGAACGTAGGGGACTTCATTCTGGTGACTGAACTGTCATGGAAGGCAGGTCTGGAAGACTGTGGTGGCATTACAACGTTACAGCAAAGGGCTTCCTTGGCATAATCCTTGATGTGCAAACAGATTGAATTGAGAAAGACAGCCAAGGACAAAGACAAAGATCATTTTGAGTTGTAGAATCTGGCCAGCATAAACCAGTTTACGCTTAAAATTATTGGTATTGTGTCATAGGCCACTGTTCTACTTTGGTAGATAGGACCATACAAACAAGTTCAAGTTCAAAACTGAACTTT
>JALLPI010000589.1:0-17284 GCA_036939935.1 Cyclotella atomus | reverse complement strand
CTCATTTCTCCCCGTGTAAAATGCTCATACTTTGCCCGTAATTTTAGGTTATGTGTACGTGGCGGGCTGAAATGGGGTTCGGGATAGGACGCGAACGCCGTCGCACATCACATCAATCGTATCAAAAAATGTCAAACTGCCGGCCTATTCAAGCTCATCAACGTTCACAAAGAGCCAGCACTAGCCTCACAATTAAACGAAACATTCAATTCAACCAGAAAAAATCATCGCAGCAGCAGCAGCAGCAGTATTCAGATACAATCACCATGGATCAACGTGAGCTCGAGAATGCACAATTCGAGATCCCAGGCAGGGAAGTCCCAGTGCTTGGCATTGGTGATGACAGGCCGGGTCAAGGACTATTTCAAGTTGAAAGATATTCATGTCGACAGGATCTGTTCCAGAATACTCATAAAAACTTTAGTGATCCATTCACATCTCTCTATAACCCGGCCACCTCTACTCGGAAACGAGCGCCGTCTGGTACTTCACAAGCCAAGACTAATCGTCCAAAACTAAGCTCTAAGATGCATCTGATGGTATTCATTAAAATCATATTGAAATGCCTTGAGACAGACGATCCTGACCCAAGCGTCCGTTTAAACGCTAAGCGAGTAATTGCAGAATGTACCAAGAAAAATCGCGAAGGGCATCCTGACTACACTCCATTAGAAGAGGCAATTGAAAGAAGACTTCGTTTTGCAGTTGACGATTGTCACTGGAATCGAGCGCAGACTCTGATGGATCATTATATCATGATGCATTCGCTGAAGCAGCCTTCAGGCAAACCTTTCAAGAACAAGCAGCCTAATTTTGCACAAGTATGAGTTACTACTCTTTGTATTATTTTTTACATGAATATTTAGGTCAAATGTTGCTAAAGTAATTACTTATATCTCTGTAATGGACATGTTGTGTATAATACTCAATTAACCATTGTGTAGTGTTGCGTGTTTCATTATAAGAGTGTTTATCTTAGCAAGTTGAGATTCTTAATACAAGCCCGGAGGTGGCGGCGGATGTTGTTGTGGAGGCGATGGTTGTGGTGTCGGTGGAATAACATCTCCACTCAAGGCTAGTGCATCATTGTGAATTTGAAATAGAAAGCCCGACTCCGCCGCACCTATTAACTCAGGATTGGTTGACGCATTCACTGAAGTGACATCGATGGGGCAGAGAGATACGGAATGTGCAAATGCCAACACACCCCCAGCTACAGCATTGCAAACTGTCTTAGCGGTGCCTGTAATCAATATATGAACACCCCGTCCGTCATATGCATCTTGGGCTACAACGCCTCTCACTAGGAACGAAGAGCCGGCCAAACTCAAAATCTGCGTAGTGATGTCATTTCTACCATGAACTACTGAATGAGCTCCACCAATGCTCACCGACTTTTGAGCTTTTGTTGTGTAATATCTGGCGAGGTCACCAATCGAGATAGAAGGCGAGGCATTCTCCAGGTAAGAGTAGTAAGATGCAATAAAATGACGTGCGGCTGGTACTGCAAGGGAAGGACTGGCTTCTCCGGGAAGAGGATCCGGCATTTCAGTCATTGGAACGATTATAAACCGAGCATCATGAGCTAGTATTGGTGATGGTGATGGTTGTTGAATTTGTAGGGTTGCAGAAGATACATTTTTTTGATTGTTTTGTTGCACTGGGTCATTCAGGGTTAAAAGTGACGGATCTGGAGGTTGATTCAGATAGTCGCCTCCTGAATGCGGATCTCCGAGTCCCGGAGGCGGACGGGCTGGATATGGACAGCTTTGCTGACGTCGAAATCCTATCGAAGAATGACCACTAGCACTATTATTCTCTTGGTTGTTGTGTCTTTGGTGATGTTTGTCAGTTCCCAAAGGATCCTGCTTGAAATTACTACCCCTTCCATTAGATAGTGAGGCTCCTCCTCCTCCTCCTCCTCCAGGCCCCAAATCATCATATTCATTGCTGCTATTATTTCGAGATAATTTTCCCGGCGAATCGCTCCCATTTTCACCAGAAACACCATCGCCATCCTGGCGTTTCTTTTTCTCCTGCTTGCGTTTCTTCTTCCGATCTTTGAAGACGTCTAAAATACGCCGGCGATCTTCCGTGCCAAACGCGGGCTGGTCCATTCATGGTTGTATTATCATATTTGCAAATTGATGGTGTAGATGTTAGAGAGAGTACGAATTGTTTGAGCACATATTTTTCAAATCAATCAAGTCTGGATATAATATAAATCACTCACAATTCTATCCAGCGTATCAGGAAGCTTCCAGAGGACCTTGCCCTTTTTATTGGTCCTGGGAGGCAACACATCATTGTTGAGAACGAAGGTGTCAACAATCACGGTTTCGTCGCGGAGGATATCGATCTCCCATTCAACAGAGGTTGAGTTGCGAACAGGGCGGGGGTCTGAGATAGAATGACGGTCTTCCATGTTGATTAATTCGGTTGATGTCGTAGCTTAGTTGCTCAGATGATGATAGTTCAAGAGGGTGAGGTGTAATTGTGTGAGGTGTGGTGAGTGAGGTGAGGGTGGCGGGGGGAGGGTGCTGAGTATTTGGCGGGAAAAAGGCCAAGCGGGAGGCGACTACCTTGCTTTTTATGATGCCTCTTTGCCATCTGCCCAAAATCTGCCAGCGACACCGCCGCGG
Source organism: Cyclotella atomus (assembly GCA_036939935.1). Lineage (NCBI taxonomy): Eukaryota > Bacillariophyta > Thalassiosirophyceae > Thalassiosirales > Thalassiosiraceae > Cyclotella > Cyclotella atomus. The sequence continues at coordinate 14,642 of JALLPI010000589.1, read as the reverse complement.
CATGTGATTGAATGCATGGAACGAAAGACGCAACATTTTTGCAATCATCATGAATATCACCACGCTTCTTTACGCATCGGTGCTTGCGGCTGTGTCAGTGATTCCTATAGAGGTTGCAGATGCGTTTGTTTTCAACAGACGATACACCCATAACTCGCATGAATGTCTTGAATTGAGAATGCAAGTGGACGTCGCAGGAATTATTAAAGCTGCACTGTCTACGTCCAACAAGTTTGGCGTTGCATCTTACAAGGCAATTATTGCTTGGAAACCAATTGATGAAATTGATTATGACGATGGTATAAGTGGAAAGGCTGCTTACAAGGCGCGGTATGATGACACGCTTGGGATCGAAGACTACGAAACGTTGCTGGACGAGATCAAGCCGTTGTTGGAGAAACAGGAGATGAAAACGGGAAAGATGAAATCATTAGCAAAGGAGATCAAAGTAAGTTCATTGTATCATTGTTTGTCATCTATTTTCTTACTGCTTCTAGATGGTGAACCATTATACTTGTACACATTCAGAGTATCAAAGATTCACGAGACGGGAGCTCAACAAACTCATTGCGTGATGCAATTGCATTTGCTAGAAGGGCGACAAAAGAGTTTGGAATTCATTCAACTCAAAGCATAGCTGCATGGGAGTCGTTTGACAAGATTGCAGAAGATGAAGCTTTACATGCGCAGTCAATGACAGAAATCGGATGCTTGCTTGAGGATATTGAAAAGTGCTTGGCGTTGGAGGAGATCCATCGCGCTTTGAATATGACAGCGGTTTGAAGCACTAAGTTCTTTATTGATAGGGAGCTTTTCTTACATGTAATATATTCATATAATTATCGTGATGTAGAATGGTGAAAATACAATAGCATTGTGTTAATTAATTGTCTTCATAGTCAGTAATTCCTACTTACTTTGGACTCCACGTGATTTTCCTTCTTCTCAATGCTCTTTGCATTTCTTTACCATCCTCACAACATGGTGCTACTTTGCCTTCATTTTTTGCCTGCTCTAGTGTTGCCATTCTTTGTCGACCAAACAACCATAATAAATGCACCAAATTGTTTTCATCTATGCTAGATTTCTCAAGTTTTTGTGACTGAGCAACATCCGAATCAACCAACAATTTCTCGCGTTTACTTTGATAGACTTCTAAACCAGCATAATAGATTGCTTCAATAGTGCTCATCATTCCCTCTCCGGCATTGTGCCATCTCCAGAAATGACTTATTTTCGGTGGATTACTCAAGTGAACTTTTGGGATGTGGCGCAGTCTGTTACTTCTACGCCACGCCCCGCTCTTTGTCCATTTGCAATCTAGTACAATGAGAGTTTTGACCTTGTCTGATACTTCTTGCAGCGGTACTGATTCACCAGGGCATGGAAAGAGGAAGTACGTTGATGGTTTGCTTTCATCGACGAGTGATTCGTCGTAGTCTTCTAATGCATTTTCTAGTATTTCAGATTGATCAATGGGATCGAGTTTCTCTACATCTGTCAGTTTCACACTTCCCAATTCATTGTATAAAGGATGTATTTCTTTGTCTTCAGATAACTCGTGCCTTGCTGCGAAACTATCACAAAAAGAACTATCAAGCAATGCAACTGCATGTATTCCTGTAGATGACCCTCTACGATCATCTAAAATAACATGCAAATCAAATGGTAACCTCAGAGGACGATCATTGCTCCCCTGGTGGTCTGGGCAACTTTCTCTCAGATTTGTAATGGCATTAACTCCATCACCACCACACAAAAAGTAATGTTTTCGAAGACGTATCGGTGCAGGAAGCACATCATCGGGTACAACGAGACGGCAACACTCTTTGCAATACAACGACTGAGAAGGTTTGCAGCATGCCACTCGGGGAAACTCTTGAATTGATGGGTGAACATTATTTGATGTGAATGAATCGAGGTATGCTTTGACTTTAGCTTCGGCTGAGGTTGCGTTGTTACTGGACATTGTATTGGTTGAGGTACTCTTCAGCTAATCAGATCGAGCGGGACGTCTTCAACTCACCCGGGAACATAGAGGTAAGATATTTTCGATCGCTACTGTAATTAATACGTAACGTGAATTTACCTATCACCAGCTTTTAGAGAGATTCCTCTTCTCTTCATCCCAGAAGTGCCGGAGTCAATGCGACAGAAGCAGCAAGCATGATGGAACATAGCAGCAGCGAAGACGAAGACATCACCATGTCGTCCAATGAAATCACTTTCACCACCAGAACCGAAGACGTCCCACCCCAAGATCGAACCCGGGCTTCACGACGCACCACCTCCATTCTCAGCATAAACTCCGAATCCCTGGGCGACCTTGATCCCTCCGATGGAACCTGCACAACGGGGGAATCACTCAATCTCTCCGGTCTAGGCAGTCTCAACTACGACAATAATGATGATGAACACCATTATTCTGCCAGTTATGAATCCTATGAAGACGAAAAGGCCAGGATTTTGGCCCATCTCATGCAGAATCACTCAGAGGCCGTGACTGCGTCTTTGGTAGAGAGGACCATGTTGATTCAGAGTGTGATTTGGTTGAGTCATCATGTGCCTGGGTGTGTGGTGGAACTTTTGTTGGAGGATGTTGTGTGTAATAGGCAAAAGTTAAAGGGGAGACAGTCTGAGTTACATGACTATAAGGTTGATGGGACTGGTGACTCTGAGATAGTGAGGGCAATGAAAGATTTGACCACAAATGAGACAACATCTCCTGCAATAACTGACTGCTCGCCATATATTATTGGTGCAGATCAGAAAACCACATCAATTAAAGCAGCAGGTGACAGTTCGGCAAATATTGCTGACTCTGAGATAGTTATGGCCATGAGAGACTTGACCACAAATGAGACAGCATCTCCTGCAACAGCTGACTGCTCTCCAGTTATTAATGGTGAAGATGAGAAAATCACATCCATTCTAGAAGCTGATGAAGCAGCAGGTGATGCCGATCAACACAGTTACGTCCCTCTGAATGACACAAGCACAGCACCTATTCATACATTTCAAGCAGCACAAGAAGAAAAGCTGCCAATATCAAAGAAACACGACAGTGCACTCCTATTTGTCGATATGTCGGGCTTTACCAAAATCTCAACAATACTAGATGTCGAGAGCCTGTCCAACGCAATCAATTCTTACTTTCAACTGATTGTCAATGAAGTGACACATCACGGTGGTGACATATTAAAGTTTGCAGGTGATGCCATCTTTGCAGAGTGGAAGTCAGAGCTGAATCAGACTATCGAATACTGTGTTATGCAAGCTGCCAATTGTGCATCATCTATTGTGGCAAACTGTTCTGATTATCCGATTCACTCAACACCTGTGGGAATGTCACGTGCATCAATGCGGTTGGAGAATGCCAGACAATCGTCAAACCGGGGTCTTAGAACATCTCTAGTATCGTCAAGTCAGAGCTCTGTAAGAATTTTACGTGGATCAATCCAATCTGCAGATGAATATCAATATGCTAGAAGAAATTCGGTCGACTCTTGTTGCTCCACTGACGAGACACTGCCGAGAAGAGCTTCTACAGGGGAAGCGCCTGGACGACGCAGAAGCTCTGTAGGGACCGGGCCACGACCTGTCAAGCTGGCGACTTTAAATGTGAAATGTGGTATTGGAGTCGGCCGAATTGTAGGGGTACACGTAGGTGATGATGCATCCAGACGAGAGTACTTGATATTAGGAGACCCCATTGATCAAGTTGCAGCCGCCGAAGGAGAAGCGACAATGGGTGAGGTGTTTGCATCTCCAGAGGCAATTGCTGTTTTATCAAAAATTGCCACGCTGAATAAGAGCTGTGGTGAGGACAACATACATCAAAAGCCAGTCTGTATAGCAGTCAGACAGCAGCAATTCTTTCAGGCAACGGGAAGAAAATCACCCGAAGAAGGCCCAGTGGCAAAAACTGAGCCAGAGAGCTTACTCAATCGATGCGAAGCCTTAGACATGTCCGAATTGCGGTTGCTAAAAAGAATGATAGCACTCTATGTGCATCCAGTTGTGGTAAACGATGAAAATGAAAGTCAAAATCAAGTCACACTTCGAAGGGCAAGTGACACTGATCGTCATCTTTCTCAGGCAGAGCTGCGAAATGTATTTGTCGCCTTCATTTCTCCACAAATTGAGTACAAGTTAACGGGTGATGAAGAGCAGGATGGTAAACTGATCAATCTACTGAATGACATTATGGATCTAACAACAAGAAACCTCAATAGAGCCGGTGGGCACCTTAGACAATTTATCGTTGATGACAAGGGGGTTGTACTGATATGTACATTCGGGCTCCGAGGGAGTACCTTTCCAAACATGATTAGTCAGAGAGCATTACCTCTAACGAGGTCAATCTACGAATCATTGCAAGAGGAGCTTGGTATCAAATGCAAAATTGGGGTAACTTATGGCCGAGCTTACTGCGGTGTAGTTGGAGGTCTGTCACGTCACGAATTTGCTGTTCTTGGCCCTAGTGTGAACCTGTCAGCTCGACTAATGGCGTTCAAGTTCAATCCCGGCATTCTGGTCGATAAAAATGTGAGACTTCTCACAAGCCACAGTCAAATATTCTTCAAGCCTCTGCCTTCTGTAACTGCAAAAGGATACGACGAACCAGTCCCAATATTTGAGCCCCTAAAGTCCAACGAGTCCCAGTTTGGAAAGCTGAAGCCAAATTTTATCGGCAGATCAAAGGAGATCAAGCAAGTAATGAATATTGCCAAAGGGCTAGCTCTTCACAGTGATGCATCAAAGTTTGTCTTTGTCTCGGCAGCATCCGGATCTGGTAAGAGCTCCATGATAGTTCAAACGACTGCTCGTGTCAGAGCAATGATAAAAAAGATGAACAAGAGCATAGTTGTCACGCGGCATGTATCAAATGAGGGCGACTCCCGCGTGCCCTTTAGTTTGTTCCGAAGTGTCTTCAAGGATTTGTTGAACGAGTTAAGACATGAGGAAGACACTAGATCACATGCATCGAACCGTGGGGAATCGACCTTCGAACTTTCAGTAGAGGATGTATGGGACAAGCTGTCGTTGGCCTCGCAATCGTCAAAAGACAGCATGATGAGCACAGACGCCAACAGGTTCCGTTACCTCTGTGATGAATTGAATGCTCCACCTGATTTTGCTGAGGTTGTCGGCAGGCGGCTGCTTGGCATTCGTGATAAAAGCCTTGGCTCATCGACGACCACGGGTACTCCGAATTTAGATCTTATTGTTGAATTCCTCGTGAATGCCTTTATCAGATGTACAGAGCATTCAGATCTTGTACTGCTTTCACTTGACGATGTGCAAGATTTAGATGAGATGAGCTTCAAGGTTGTTCAAGGAATCTTCGAGCGAGGGCAAAATGTGTTGATTTTGTGTGGTTCGCGCCCACTGTCTTCTTATCAACTGGCTGTTGATTCTTCGTTTTGGGCCGAGCTCCAAGGGTCCTTCTTACAGATGAAACGCTTTGTGGAAATTGATTTGCAGCCCCTAACTCACTGTGAAGTTCGTGATTTCATCGCAATAAGCCTTGACGTGGCTCCAAGTGAAATCAATGATAGATTCTCGCAGAGTATTTTCACAGTGACTGGTGGGATGCCTCATTTTTTGAGTAAGTGCATCAATTGTGCCTGCGTGTCTTCCTTGTGCCTAACTCACTTGAGGCGTGCTATTTTTAGGTTATGCCGTCGAGAACATCAAAAGATTGGAACTCTTTACTCGAATGGAAAATGGCCTGGTTGGGTTAAAAAGTGCCGCTAGTGATGACGAAAAGGTATGTGGAAGTGATCAACTGGAGTTCTAATACCATACGATGGGCTATCACTTACTCACTCGCGTTATCCAAAGCTTGGATTTGGCTCCGTGTCTGAACTTCTTCTGTATCGCCTCGACTCTTTGGACTCGTCAGTGCGAAATGCACTGCATTTTGCCGCTGTTCTCGGTACTGAGTTTGAGTTAGTGGATGCTGCACTTGCATATGACGAGATGTATAATATAATGGACGGTGAAAGATCAAAAGCTGCACTGGCTCTGCAGGAAGCTTTGCACGTAGCTGTTGAAGAGGGCATAATCGAAGAATCATTTGCGGCATCAGGTAACAACGACGAGGAAGAATTCGACGACACGATTAATGAAGCACAAGCATCATTATGCGCCTCCCTAGGAAATATAACATTTAGCCTGAAAGGCTACAGAAGGTCGCATCCTGCTTACTCCGAAAATAGAAGATATCGCTTCACGCATGACAGTTGGAAGACAAGTATTCTCGATGGTGAGTCTGTGAACCTCATGATTGATTCTGCTGCGGCATCAACTTATGTCTAACATCTGTGTATCATCAATTTGCAGTCATGCTGGATGAAAGAGTGCAAGAGATTCATGAACACGTTGCGATTATACTCGAAAGAGAAATAGATTTAGAAGATCAAACCGGAAACGACTTCGACAAGCAAATTAGAGTGTTTTATCATTGGAATAAAAGTGGGCATTTCATGAATGCAAGTCAGCTTGCTTTGAAGATCGGAGAGCAATTAATGGTTCTGGGACTCAACTCTCAGGCTATACTCTTGTTTGATGATGTTTTGAACACATTAAAAGACTCATCGCATAATGAAGAAGAAATGCATGGAGGTAAGAACACGACACGATGGCAAATTGACAATCATTTCGAATAACATTGTCTGACATCGTCTTTTGTGTATAAGGTATCTCGACGTCAGTACTCAATGCAATTGAAGCCTCTGAGCTTGAGGATCTCATCAAGATAAACATAGCTAAAGGAAAAGCCTATTCAACTCTTGGAAATAGAGAAAGGGGGGCCGAAGCGCTGCAGGGTGCTTTGGATGTAAGTGAATCATGTTATATGAATGAAAGCACACGCGCAACGAACTCTTAGGTTTCTGATCTTCATTTCATATTTGCAGATACTTCACAATGCGCCTTGCGCCAACAGCACGTACTTTGATAGATCAGTGAGCTTTCCAATATTCTCCGGGTTATTTGTAGTGCTGAAGATGGGTAAGTATTGAAATGGCAGCAGTAGCAGCCAGCAGCATCTATTGAATCATAATCATTTCTAAACATACCGCGATTCGGCCTCATGTGATCAGGTGCAATCAAAGATGATGAAAACTGTAGCTACGAAAAAGACCTGACTAAAAAGTTTGTGGAGCAGGCACGGTGAGCTTTCAGCAGAACTCGATGATTCTCATATGTGGCGTGACAAAAAGTCTAATTGACTCTATTGCTGCCACTTTTAGGTTGAATAATGATCCTATACACTATGGCAGGGCCCTGGCCATGGAAGGAGAAACACTGGGCAGATTGGGGATGTTTGATCAAGCTTTAGAAGCCCTCGAGAGAATAAAACCAATCTATGATATTGAAACTCAACATACGGCAATATCCAAGGCTTATGGGAGCGACAGAGTCGCTCAAAGTTATTCTCACAGCGTCAATTGGAATACAATGCTAGGTAGAACGGATGAAGCGGTCAAGACGTGCAAATATATCATAGGAGAGTTGGCACCAAAGAGCAATCCTCAAAATGTGCACAACTCATTTTGCTTGCTTTACTCTGTCATTATTGCATTGAAGGAGAACGGTGCCGCTCTTGAAGCTAGAGATGCGCTCAAAAGATTTGTTGTTGAGCCATTTGATGAGCACTTTGGTCCAGGGGGCACCACGTTCTCAAAGCCACTGTTCTATCCATTGTTGTGAGTCTACATATGTTCTCGCATTTATGCATCTTACTATTCATCACACCATGTATCTGATGCCATCTATCTCCAGAATGCTCCTTGATCTGCAAGGGCACCAGGATGAGCAAGTCGAGAAGCTTTGTGAGTATTTGGATTGGGCATTGGAGGAGGCTAATTTCTCGGTCTGTTCGCCTAGTCTTGAAAATGCATGGGCTGCCATGGCTGTTTCCCCAAACACGTTTCTGGGTGAGATTTGTTACTACCTTGCCAAGAGAACAGAATGCCCGGAACACAAGGATCTGTTGATCAAATATGGGATAGGTTTGATTGAAAAGTCGATTGAGGTTACACGTACGCTGCCATTTGCCAACATGTATGCGATCAAAAAGCTCAACATGTTGAAAAGTTATGCAGGAGACTCGCATGAAAGTTCATCTGTCTCATAGGAGACTCGCATGAAAGTTCATCTGGCACATAGGATAGGACTAACAAACTATATAACTCATAAGCTATGATTAGTCCTCCAGTAGAGTTCTCGTTCTACCAGCTAAAATTCCAGCAGACTTGAAACGCTCAGCAACCTCTTCATTGAAAGGCACGAGCCGTACCACTTTGAGAAACTTATCAACGATGATTTCTCCAACAGTGCTTCTGCTATCACCTACAATCCAATCCAAAAGAGCATCAATATTGTCATCGTATCCACTGACGAAATCTACTATACTATTTATCCAGCCAGTGACTCCTCTGTGCAGCAATGGACCATCTACCAAATAATGAACCGATTTGCGATTCGATTTTTTCCCAGAGGGCAACGAGCGCTTCTTCGTTTCATAATCAATCTTTACCCCACCAACCTTTTGCATATCCTGTTGCAAAGCTTTCATATCACGAGATTCAAAGTTTGGCTTGTTGACTATAGCCGAAAACAGCGCAGTGCGCAAATCTCGACTCAAATCACTTTTTTTACGAAGGCTTTCTAGTCCAACCTCCACCATTTGCTCAACCAAGTCGGATGTGGCACACATGCTGTCATCTCCGGTTGATTGGGTATTGACCGGCATCGATGATTCTACTTTCGACATCCATTGTTGTCTCATCGCTTGTTTCTGAGATGCATGATCTTGCATCAGCTTCTGAGCGTCCACAGCTGAATTACAGATTTCTTTTATTACATCAGCAGTACCATCTTTACCCAATGGACTGGGAAGAGATCCATCCCCATCGGTATTTATCAACTTGGCATCTCTTTTTGATAAAATCTCCTTGATGCCCTCTACACTGCGATACAGGTCAGATTCACGTGCCGTGCCCTCGGGAACATGAATTTCTCCCGTGGTCTTTGTTTTGCTCGCGATTGTAGCTCCGGCGGGAATACTGAGTTCGTCGCACATATTGTGATTTAGATGAAGAAACGCCGAGCATTCGTCCGGGTTTGGAATATGGTCAGTGACAAGTGCCTCACGCAACATCTCCTCATCATTGAGAAACAGCCCCTCGTCTCCAGACTGAAGCAGCCATTCAAAAGCAGTACTAGCAGCTTGAACCATGTCCGTCAAATTCTTGCGTTCCACGCTAGAAAATTCAACGAGAGACAACACACTCTTGAATGACGACAATTTCTCCATCCATAATTTCGCAGAATACTCACTCCCATTCTGCATATCCGACACGGAATTCGACACATCCTCATCGAAACGTTGAACAAAAGAGGAATGTGCCGAAGTCAACTCCATATGCTGTTGATACCTCCTGCCTCTCTTGGAGTTACGTGCCTCCATTGCCGATTGGAGTGAAGATACCACCGATTCAATTTCATTGGTTCTACTACTACTACCCATTGCTGATGTAGGGGGAAGTGGATCTGATGCCTCAATTTCAGAACGGAGACGAGCCAAGTCCGATTCGGAGGGTTGGATGTAAACTGTCTTTGTTACGATTTTGGGCTCCATTTTGACTGGTGGCGTTGTCGGCGGCGGGGAAGAAGGAGCTTTGGTGACGAGCAGCAGTTGCGTCAGTGTGTAGTTTATGATTGATAGGAGGAGGAGTGCCGGTAGGAATGTTAGGGCTGCCAGTAATATTCGATTGGGCGTTGATGGTCTGATGTGTTCGTCTTGGTGGGGTTCTTCGGTGGCGTGGCCTCCGTTCATATTGCTTGCTTCGTCCGCCATCTTGGTTTGTGTCTGTGAGAGTCTGTCTGTGTGAGGAGGGGAGAGGCGCGTGACGGGCAAGCAAGGGCGGCTGAAAGGGCACCGAGAAAAAAGTAAGTACTGATGACTTATTACGATAGACTGCCCAAGACTGCCCAAGACTGCCCTCTGCCCGACAGATGCTTCGTCAAGCTTCCACAAGCCCAACACCTCCCAACACACCCAATACCGCCGCCTCTCTTCACAACAAACCAGCAAAATGGCACGCCGCTATGATTCATCGACCACCACATTCTCCCCAGAGGGACGTCTCCACCAAGTGGAGTATGCTATAGAGGCCATTAATAACGCAGGCACGAGCGTGGGCATACTAGCCAGGGATGGCGTCGTTATGGCCAGTGAGCGAAAGATTACAAGTGGGCTTTTGGCTCCTGCCAAGGTTTGTTGATGTTGTAGTACCGATAGTATTGGTTTGTGGTATCTCGTATGCGGTCACACTTCTCATTTATTGATGTTGTCAATTTGCGGTCTAATTGATGCTCTACTTATATCAATTGCACTTCACACTGATAACTTGTATCATCTATCAACACCCACAGACCTCAGAAAAGACCTACAAACTCTGCCCCCACGCAACATGCACCGTAGCCGGCCTCACCGCCGACGCCAACATCCTCATCGATCAAGCCCGCCTCCGCGCCGGCCGCTACGCCTACCAATACCAAGAACCCATCCCCATCGAAAACCTCGTAGAGCACGTCTGCAACTACAAACAGGCCTACACCCAATACGGGGGATTACGTCCCTTCGGTGTCGCCTTTCTCTTTGCTGGGTATGACGAAACGCACGGATTTCAACTGTATCAAAGTGATCCTAGTGGAAATTACAGTGGGTGGAAGGCCACGGTCATCGGGGCGAATAATCAGGCCGGAAAGAGTTTGTTGAAAACGGAGTACGGAGTCAAAAAGGAGACCGATGGGGACGAGATGAAGACGGATGATCCGACCGGAGGGGAGGAGATTGAACTTCCCGACTTGGCCGAGGCTTGCAGGTTGGCCGTCAAGGTTTTGAATAAGACGATGGATGGGGCTGTGGCGTCGCCGGAGAAGTTGGAATTGTTTACCATGAGTTTGGATGAGGAGGGAAATTGCGTGCATAAGATATTGAATGCCAAAGAGTCAGGGGAGATTATTGCTCAGGTTGAGGCTGAGACGCAGTCTGCTGGCGATACGTAGAGTGTGTTTTCTTTGGGCATCGATTGTGTAGCATATCTAATAGTGCCAGCAATTTTTCATACCGAGAAGATGCCATAACCATTGATTTATGCAGTCAATCTTTGATCGAAGTACATTATGATGGTACAAATAATTATTAGTCTATGAAAATGCTTGCAAGCTCCATGAAGTAACTAGATTTATCTAGTGCCAGTACCATTGTCATAGCCATTTGCAGAATTTGGTACCACACCCAGAGCAGAAGCGTGCATAGAAGTACCCAACCTAGTATATACGCTTGTCATTGTGAAACTCTTTGACGATGAACTTAACAAATTCACCGCTCATCGAGGTAGCCAATGCTTCTGTCCATTGATGCTGGCATGTGAGACAATACAACCTGGATTGTATCATAGCAATGAGTGTCGCTTGTTTGAGAGTCTGCTGGTATGTATTTCACTTATACCAATTCCAATATCCACTACTAACAGTTCGTCGGCCAATTTTAACACTTTCGAGGGTGCTTTTGGTTTTTATTGGAGCAAAACCCACCACACAGGACAAGTGCACATGTCCTAAAGTACCACGGCACGAACAGCACCCACTCATGAGGTGCTGGCCTTTCTCGTCAGGCCCCTCTTCACGGCAAATCTAGCAGAAAGGCTTACTCTCGGTGTCAGTGCTGTTGGAATTCATATTGATAGGTTTTAGGTTTTGAGTCTAGGCAACACGATTCCTGCTGAACCTCGCTCGTCTCGCGCTCTTGTTCGTGTTGCTTTTTCGATTTGTTCGAGATCCGAACTTCGCTCGTCTTTTTCTCCTTTTTGCCTTCTACCAATTTTCTTGATCTCCGAAGTTCGCTGGTTGTCATTTTTGGGGAAAACAACACCATCACCATCATGGCAAATAGCAGCATTGTCAACCCTGATGGAACAATCAATACGTTTCGTCTCGAGCGTGAAATCAGAGAAGATCTAGCCCTACATCGGAAGCATGCAGCCGAAGATGTCATGAAAAAGAAGGCAATCCATACAAGTGCGGATTATGACGAGTTCAAAAATTTTGTCAGTTGCGCCGAACTCAAGCCGACAACTTCTAGAGATGTCTCGAGTTTGTTCACTGGTGGTTTTGGATCTAAATCTAGACAAGGTAATGCCGCTTGTCTGGATGGGGGGCGGATGCAGAGCGTGATTGGTGGGTATGGAGAGAGTATTCAACAACGAAAAGTAGCTGAAGAGGGAGTTAGCAGCACTGCAAAACGGGTACTACAAGAGAACAATACTATTCCAAAGAAAACTTCGAGAGAAGCCTACGCCTTTTTGCGTGGATGGAAACAGGAATGCACTAGTCCAGAACGCACACTTTTGTTTCTAACTAGAATCAGACCTTCCAGTGATACTGCCGAGGGGATTGAATTGGCTCTTCCCGCAGCTGATATTTGCAGAGAGTACTTTTCTACAGATATTGATAGTGAAATCCTTGGTGATGTTGTCGAGGGTTTGCATTTGCTGTCTCTCAGTGATCAAGTATCTCCTTGTATTAAGCAATGCATCGATAACATTGAATCAGCGGGTTCAAATGTGGTTGACTTCGTACAAACTTGGCTCAATTCTCTTGTTGGCTGTGGTAGAATTGGATTGAGCTTGTCATTCTTGAGCACTGTACAATCAAGGCAGTGGAAAGATGTTGTGGCAATTGTACAGAGTTCAACTGCAGAAACATCGTCTAAGTATGACACACTTCTCAAAAAGTAATGTGCTCTCCTCTGCACAGATAAGTTACACTGTGAGATGCAACCTTCATGATTACAACAGTACAAACCAAAGCACTGGAAATTAATAATTAACACACATACAATAACGCAATAGCTTCATTGATGGAATTGTACACACTCGTCAAACATTAACTCCCAGTTTGGCAGCCACTTACATCCAACACTTAACCACCATTACTAATCGCATGGGCAGCAGCTCCTCCACTAAATAATATCCCCCTCTTCAATAACACCTTCCCCCTTCCTATTTTTAGGCAAACTTTTTCACAACGGGTAAAATGGCAGTCTCAAAGTCAAGCTCTGAATGATCCGTGGCATTTATGTGGATTCCAACCCCAACAAGGGCAGACTTCAAAGCCTCCTTCGACCCCGAATAAAGCATTTTTGGTCTGACAGAAGCGGTATCGGGGTTCCAACTGATGAACACAAGCTTTGAAGTAGGACGCCCATCGTCCGTCTCAAATTCAATGTCAATCAAAGCATAACGACAGTCGTTTTCGGGTAGCTCCTCCACAAGATCATCGTAGGTCTTGCTCCTTTCTCCCTGCTTTGAGATAATGATTGTCTTCTTATCTTTGATTTCGTAGACGAAGTAGCGAAGTTTGTAGGGTTCCTGTTGTAACTTGAACTTTTGGAAGGACGAGGCAACTTCGTCATCGACAGATACTCCGGTAGACTGCAATGGTAGAAAACGTGTGAAATATTGTTCGAATGTGAAGCAGCTTCATCATCTAAGATACATGCATCACAATAACCTATCTGACGATAATAATTTTGGATGCCAACGTTGCTAGATACGAATTGAAAACAACTTCTGGACTTGGGTTGTTGTTTGGTTGCGCAAATTTTGCACCAGCCTCGTCCGCAAGAAACGGCGTCACGATCCACTACATCAAAGCAAGCAAAGTCTCACCATATTTAAAGCGTTCTGCGGAAATTGATTGGATATGAGGCAACAGGGGCTCGGTGGGTATGTGAAGAGGAGGATAAGGCGTAGGCGGGCGGATCTTCGGATAAAGAATGCATCATTGTTTTTGCCGTTGCTTCACAAACGGTAGGAATTAGTACATGCAACAAAAGAAGGTTGCGGGAAAGCACAAAAAGATTTCTTGCTTTTCATCATCGAGATTTGCTTAGCCACCAACTACCAACTATCGCGTGCCCTCATGTCTTCGGGAAGGCGGCCGACCAAAAGTGGAAAGCCCCAAACCCTTCTAACTGCTTTGATGGCTCATATTTCTCGCAGCTTCTGAGTACTTGGGTGAATCAAAAACTAGGGCTGGCTACCACAACCCATTTGGCAAATTGGCAAATCACATCAATAATTCTCTCACAAAACTAACCTTTTGTGGAAACTCCAAATCCCAATCAGATAGGTTGGACAGTGACTATGAAGATGAGGAAGGTTGGAGATTTTTGATGGTGTGATGGAAGATCCTACATTTGGTATGAAGATGATTTAGATCGCCTTCTTAGTACAGAAGACTCTACACATTTCGGGCCTTCTGTGCAAAATGGTCGTCGCAAAGTTACATAGATTGCTCATAATAGTACTTAATGACCACACACAAATTACAATACATCAACATCTGCTATTATCTGCTCTGTGGAGGTGGAGCATTGCAAGGCACAATTGATCTCAGTAGATATTGAGAGAGGGATTATCCTGTCAACCTTACAATTTCTGTTTTCTGTGATTTTAGGTCATCTCATGCAGGTTCTGGTGCAACCATCCTTTCAATTTCAATACCATTCTATCAATAACATTTGACTTTCCAATCCTAAGCTTACGTAATCAGTAATG
>JALLPI010000588.1:0-18028 GCA_036939935.1 Cyclotella atomus | reverse complement strand
CGCTACCAACAAAGTTGAACTTCAATTGAACCAAAAACTCCGGAGTTTTTGTCGGTACATCGAACTTCGCCGGAACGCGTTCCGATTTCCGGTACATTTCGGACCCTGAACCGGAAGGAATTTCTCCGGAATTTTGAACCTAGGGCCGGCGCTTGGTGCTAGCTGGAGTGGACAGGGCTCATGCCATTGGAAGGAGGCCAAGCACCACTTTGATCGAGGAGAGCGAGAGTGTGGACGATGAACAACCAGTAGTATTCATAGTTGTGTGTGATGTATTAGTGGCGGATGCGGCCGGCAAAGCGATGCATGATGCATCTACGCAATAGAAGCATGAGAGGCGCAGGTAGGCATCAGCAGCACCGCTGTTGACATTCATGGTGGAATGGAGAGGGGAGAAGGCTGTGGTGGCAGTATATGTGAGGAAGGCGGCGTTAAGGGATGGCATTAAGGACCAAAAATCAAGGTCTCTATCGGGCCAGATAGAGACCAAGATTTGCAGTCCTTAAAGAACTATCGCTATCTTTTTCATCAATTTTGGGCTCATAACCAATAAATTAGCGCTTCAGGGTACTTACAAAATCGCAATCGTGCGATACCTTAGGGTCACGGGACTCCTTAACCCCCAAAATTAGAGTAAGGTTTTTACAATTCGTGCGATACCTTAGGGTCACGGGACTCCTTAACCCCCAAAATTAGAGAAAGGTTTTTACAAAATGACAGCCTAAGTTCTCACAATTTCCAAACAAACACAACTGTTGACAACTAAGTTCTCACAATTTCCAAACAAACAGAGTTTCATACCTTCTACACGTATAGGTGTATTCATTGTAAATTTCATTGTCTACCTTTATCGTATGAGTAGTGGCCTCCTCCCACTCCTCTCTCCTTGTCTTGCCTCTGCGTTGTGTCTTGGCTTGGGAGGCATCCTTCAACAATCCACCATCCAACAGCTAGCCAGCAATATAACTAATATCAACCATGAGCTCAAGAGCCCTTCGTCGTCTGCGCCAAGAACAACTCGAGGCAACATTAGACACCAACGCAGAAGAAAGTGAAGAAGAAGAAGAGGAGGAGGAAGTCCAAAAGACTGGATTTTTACAACTCGACAGCTCTGAAGACGAAAGCAGCGAAGATGAATCAAGCGATGATGAGGATTCAGCAGCGGCAGCCGCACAGTCGACTCCCAAGCCGACAGTCAAGGCTAAACCCGCCAAAGTAGAAAAGGAAGAAGATATAGATACAATCCTCTCTTCATTTCAACCTACTAAAACACACGATGTGGATGCACCGTCCTCTTCACAAACACAAACACTGCGAAATATACTATTGAATAAAAATCACGGGTATGATATCCAAGCACTTGATTTAGATTATGCAGTCAAGAGTTTGTTAGGTGGAGTTGGTGATTTTGAGAATTATCCACGAGGTTGCGGTGGTGGTAGGGGAAGAGGTGGTGGCGGTGGGAGGAGGACTGTTAAGAAGTACTTGTTTGGTAGGCCTAGAGAGTAAGTGTGTCTGCTATCATGCTGGCTTGTTCCATTGCTGCTGTTTGGTTCGTTAAGATTGTATTGGACTCATATGATCTGTTTTTTTTGCATTTAACCCTTCATAGGAGTTGGGGGAAGCCACCTAGTTGTGAGTTGAATTCATTAGTCAGAACCATACATTTCAATATGAGACAGAGCAAGAGCTAAATCTATCATTCCTGCTGTTTTGTTCTCTACCGTTTGTTACAGTCGTCGGGGGTGGTCTGGGATATAAAGAATTGACTGAACAGGTATTGCAAGAAGAACGTAACTCATGGACTATTCCTTGGCCTTACAACCTGCAAAATGAATCAAGTAACAAAGACACATCATCCCCAGATGCTAGCAGCACCATTCCAAAACAAAAGTGGTACACACTCACAATGGCTGACACATACCAAGATCAACAATACGCCTATCACCAACTATTACGTCTCAACACCTCATCTCGCCATTCTGCCGCGGCACTCGAAGATCCCAACACGCTAGCCATGTTTGTGGCCGATCACCCACATTACGCCGACACATTACTACAACTTAGTATGGTGCTGTATCACGTCAATGATCGAGGGCGAGGTGGAGATCTGTTACGCAGGTGCATGTACGTATTCGAAACTGCGTTGCCTTCGAGTGTACTTCCGAATAGTAATGATGATGGAGATTATGAAGTGTTGATGGATGTGGACCGACAGCCGAATCAGGGATTGTTTGCTGCTCTATTCCGAATTATGCAAACAAGTGGTATGTCGGGGTGTCATCCGAATGCACTCATGACTGGACGTTTCCTGCTCAGTTTAGATCCATTGCGTGATCCCATGGGAGTATTGCTGATTTTGGACTATTATGCTTTGGCTTCTCGTGGCTCTATAGTGGAGGGAAATGAAACCGGTGCCTTGTTCGTCAAAGAGTTGGTGGAATGTGATTTGATCAAGGTTCATTACAAAGATCCCTTGACAAGCAGACACTGGGTGTGTGATTTGAAAGATATGCCAGGGTGGGCTTTCTCGTATGCTTTGGCGCTATATAGACTGGCAAATAATGATGATTGTGAAGATGAAGAAATGCAACAAAAGGCTGATGATGCATTGGTGGACGCATTGACTAAGTTTCCGTTGATACTGCCCAAGCTACTTGCGATGAACAAGGTTAATACGCAAGATCGATCGTTCATAATGGACTGGCCAAAACTGCTACCATTTTTCACTGCAGAGAGTGATGATGCCATAGAAGGAACTGTCCAAGATCGAGTTGCTAAAGGAGCAGGTATCCATCTAGTTAGAATCTTCGTACAGAGGCATCACAAGCTATGGGCTGGCGATAATGTGATTCAATGGATGTTCAAGTGTGCTGACATGGTGGTTGACAAGATTGCAAAACCCCCGCCTGGCGGCAAAAATGAGGAGGCAGAAGCAGCCGCTGCAGCTAATGCAGAAGATGGAAACAATCAGGCAGGTGAAACACACTTAACATCCAAATTCCATCCGTCACTAGTCCGGTATGCCCAATTCGACCCATCTGAGTACGAAGATGCATTCCGCACGTTACCCCCCGAAGCAATTGCATTAGATCCAAACATCATTGCACCAGCAATGGAATTCAATGCCAATCGACGTGGACGGTTCTTACGCAGAGCACAGCTGCCAGAGGAAATGATGCAGGGCGGTCGCGAGGGATTAATGATGAGGTTACGAGATGCACTGGGGGTAGGCGACGATATGGGTTTAGAGATGCTGGATCCTGATTCACCATTGTTGCAATTGTATCTTCAGAGTTTGTTGCCTTGGAATCAGGTCGATGGTGTGGTGCCTCCTCGATAGACGATGACACGATATCTACTCACGCTTGATCTACGGTGTCTACGACTATAAACATGGAATTTAACTTTAATATAGCCAAGACGTTTGGGTATTTGCATGTCTCGTCATTAGCGCCAACAATCTGTTTTTTTGTGCATTACTGTCCTATCGACAAAGTTAATAACTAATCCTGCACCTGTCCATGATGTTGTGGTCAGTGTAAACTATATTCAAATGTAATCCTCCATCTCATCCAATGTAAACCCCTCCGGTACAAACGGTATACGCCGTTTCTTCTTCTGTTTGGTCCCCACCAATAAAGACTTTTTGGCTGCCAATAACCAAGCCTGTTCTTCCACGAGCTGCAATACTTGATTTGGTAAATTCCACAATAATACACTATCTTGTTCACTGCTCGCATCCAATTGACGGTGGATGGCTGCTGCTCGTAGTAGTAGCGGAGTGGAGGAGTTGGAATCACCCAATGCAATGTATGCCAGGGCTAAATTGTGCAATATGGCCGCGTGGGCAGCATAATTTGTTCGATCTGTAACTGCAGTGCTTCTTTTCATATCCAGATCATCGTTCGATGCAATCAGTTCCTCGACAGATTTAGTACCCGCTGGTTTTTGTTGAGAGCATAGTGATGAAGCTAACTTTAGATGAAATGTTGCAAGTGTCAATAGAGAAGTTTGTACACTGGCATCATTGCTCAGATTGGTGGAATTGTTTGCATTGTACAGAATGCCTTGTGCCAATATGGAAGTACCCAATCCTGCCTGGGCTTCTAGATTGTATGGATCTATCGTAGACTGTATTGTTTTAAGAACATTAAATGATACTTATGAGAGCTGAAGAACATCACAGTGGAAGAGTAAAATAACTTACCAAATGTTCAAACACTTGCTTGGCATCAGCTATCATACCATCCACATCTTTCACACTCATTGACATTTTTGCTCCACCAATACATAGGTTTGACTGAAAGAACAACGTGGTCACTTCATCATGGTCTGTTTCACTGCCATCGCTTAACTTGTTATCATCATTGGTCATTAAACCCATCTCTTTGGCACGAAATGATACAGTCCTGCATAATAGTTCAGCAGATGTGATTTGTTCAATCATTTCCCATTTGGATAAAGAGCGTGCTGTGGATATGAGTGTGAAGGCTTCTTGAAGCATTTTTTGGTTTTCATCATTGAGTTGTTGGTGATGTTTCTGTTTAGTGGTGCGTTGAGACGATGCGTCTACTTCTCTTGGTTGCGAGTCTGTCCCCAATTCATCTGATGATAATGTGATTGCTTCTAGTTCTATTGTGCTGCTGCCCTCGGTATCTTGATCATGTATCGGTACATTGTTTGTCAAATCTTTCGCAGCAGCTTGTGCTTGATCTTGCTTATCATCCATATCATTATGTTCAGCATTACTTTCACTCTGGTTACTACTTTCTGTTGCAGCATCATCATTTGCAAATGACAAATTGTCAGAAGGACTGCCACATGACTCTTCCTGAACCTCTGACAAACCAGAAGTAGCATCCATCTTTCCTACTGAAGCCCAATTCCCCTTCAAAACCATACCATTATACCTCCAAGTCAACACCAACAAAAATGATTCACACAATAGAAAAGGCAACACAATCGTCACCAGAAACAATATAACCAACACATAACTTCCTCTATTTGAATTTTTGCCCGTTGCGTCCTTCGACCTCTTGGCAGAAGAAGAACCAGCACTATTCACCGATCCATCACTCTTCTTCTTCGCCAACCGTCTAGGACTCACACGCGGACTAACCTTGGGACTACCAACCGAATACCCACCAGTTATTTGGTTACTATATCTCTTAGGACTTCCCGCGTATCGCTTGGGACTTCCCGCAGCCTTACGCTCCTCATACGCTTTTTCAGTCTGAGTGGCCAACTCCTCGATGGACATGTAGTCACCGAATAATTCGTGTGAAACACCGTTGGTACTGGTGGGAGAGGGTGCATCTTCTTGGGGGGAGATGCGTTCTTTGCGAGGACGGGATTTGGAGGCGGGACGTTTGGGTGACACTACTTTGCGCGTGGGGGTGATGGAGGGAGAGGGCGTGGCAGCGATGAGGGAGGGGATTGTTTCGTTGTCTCTGTCAGAATCAGAGATGGATTCCACCATTGTTGCAATGAGTTTGTCTCTTCTCTCTTCTCTCTTCTCTCTTCCTCTTTCCCTTTTCCCTTTTCCCTTTTCCCTTTCCTCCCTTTTTCCTTCAGACCGACCTTTAAGATTTTGAACATATAATTTGGCGGGGGGAAACAAAATGCTAATTGTTAGTGAATTGAAGTGTACCCTTTTATTATTTAAACATGGAAAGGTAAAATTGTCAGCTTTATCACATAATCTCACCCTCCTCCTCTCCCATTTCTTTCTCGAACCCAACCCAACAACAATGGTTCTAACAGCCAAGCAGCAGTACGTATTTATGCATTATTTTTATTATTTTGTGTAAAATATGTGGTCTCAATATTTCAATGGGCTTCATTCTGTGTTATTTTTCTGGTGTGTAGGGAAGCTATTCAAATGATGGCACGACCCTCTGAGATTGTGCTGCAGCTCGATAAACATATCCTGAATTGTCATCTAAGCGAACAGTTCTGCAATGCACTTGCCAAAAGCCAAAAACTCTTTGATTAAGATTTTGTCCCTGAATCTTCGCAATGCTGTGATAGGGGATCGTGAATTTAAATGCTTGAGGGTCCTTTCACCATTTCGACATGGGCAGGTATCATTGTGCTCTTTCACAAATTCGAGATTATCCTACATAACACACATCATATCATCGAGGGACTTCCTGCATTGCCTTTCATCGAACCACTTATTGCTCGACCATCTGATAAAGCATGCCTTAAGGCCAAACATTGTATAGAATTAGTGATGGCACTACTCCACAACCTCCGAGTGGCGGTTGGAAACCACTTAAAGCAGATTCACCACACGGTCAAAGATTGATTGGTTTGCTTCGTTCGCCAGACGTTGCGATACGTTGTTTATTTATGTTTGTTCGCGCAGTCGCACCATTGTCTAACTCCACATGATCATTGATCATTCCAGAATAACCTAAGTACTGGAAGAGGTTCGTGGCGAGGTGCAAGGATCGAGTCCTGAACGAGGGAGTTAGGCTGGAGAGAGAAACCAGAACTTCACAGTTCATGCCCCGTAGCACTTTCCCATCCGTTACCATCGCCAGTCCTGCTGCTGCTGCTGCTGCTTCCTATCAAGTTCCGTTGGCTGCAGGGATGCCATATCAATATCCATATGGACTAGTCCCTCCTAATCAGGCTGAAATTGATAAGAAAAACACGGAGATTGATGGCAAGAATAAAGAAATTGAATCATTGACGGAAGCCATTGCATATTGTCAGGCTGAGACCGACAAGAAAGTTATCGAGATTCACAACAATAGCAAAGAAATTGAATCGTTGAAAGAAGTCATTGCTTCTTGTCAGGCTGAGACAAAGAAGAAAGATTTTCAGATCGACAACAATGACAAAGATATTGAATTGTTGAAAGAAGTCATTGCTTCTTGTCAGGCCGAGACTAAGAAGGGAGATATCCAGATTCACAACAAGAACAAAGAAATCGATTCGTTGAAAGAAGCCATCACTTCTTGCCAGGCTGAGACTGAGAAGAAAGACATTGAGATAGATAACAAAAACAAAGAAATCGATTCGTTGAAAGATGTCATTGTTTCTTGTCAGGCTGATAGTAAGAAGAAAGGTGTTCAGATTGACAACGATAAAAAAGAAATTGAACTGTTGAAAGAAGCCGCCATTTCTTATCGGGATGAGATTCACAACAAAAACAAAGAAATTGAATCATTGAAAGCAGCCATAAGAGGGAAACACATCTTAGAACCTGTTGATTTGACTGTAGATAACTGTGGTGACAAAGAACAACCTACTGCAAAACACCAACGAACAGATACAAACCAGATCAAGAGCAATCTAGCAATGATCCATGAGGTGAATCAAAAGCTTGTAAAAGTGAAGGAGGAAAAGGTTGAGGCAGAGAACAATTTGCTGAAGATTACTTGAAAGAAGCGCAGGAAGACTTTGAAGAAGCGTAAGAGTTAGTAGAGCGGCAATTACGTGCAAATGATACTTGGCAGAGCCGATTCGATGGATTGCTGGCATTGGTTGGAGATAAGCTAGATACTGCAGCTGTAGCTGAGATACGCAATAGGTCTAGGGCCGAGAGTCGTTGAACATCTATGTATGTGGAGACTCGTAAGATGAAGATGAAATTTCACGTGCGATGGGTGTTGTCAAAGCCAATTCTCAATGAGACGTTGGCATTTTTTGTTTGTGATGAGGTTGATGATACATTATGATACAGTGTATGTGTACGATCAGACGAGCTCAAGTTTGTAAAGAACATGTTAATGCAGTGATTGTGAGGCGATTGGTGCAGCAGCCATGGGTGAGAATGCTTACAAGAACAACTGGCCGTCCTTATGTTTCACACCAGACACAAGCTATAATATAATTTACATAGATAATTAATAATATTGCAATGAAACTACTTACTGATTGTAACACAATTTTTTCTTGAAGCCGACTTGGTAATGAGTACTTTTCGACTTGACTTATGGTGAAGCATCATATAGCTTGATAGATGAACATACAAATGAATGAAAATCAACATTGTTGACATCTAACTAGACTTGTACTTGGCCTTCATAAAGATATCCGAAGCCTTCTGAAGCACACCACCTCTACTCTTCTCGGGAATCAACTTTTCCATCTCGAGCTGTACGATGTGCACATCTCTCAGCAACATATTCTCATACTGACCCGAAAGAGGCACCAAGACTCTTCTAAATACAGTCTCGGCTCCATTAAACATTGGCAGGAATAAATACACAGTGGCCACGAGACAGATGCTGTAGAATCCACGAATGTGCCCGATGAAGTTTTCAAGATAGTCCATTAGCAAAAAGAGAATGGAGTAGGCTGACCAATACGTCAGCCAGAAGGTTGTATCGGCTCCTGCTGCTACTGTATCGGCTGGTTGAGAAACTGCCACGATGGATGCTGCTGTTGGATAGATGGTACCAAGAGCTACGGTGATGAATCGTCGTTGCTCTTCTGGGAAGGTCATGAATACGAACCATAGCCCCCTATACAACATGTCATGAGTCATGAAGTAAGAGTTTGTCTATTTAGCCACGAAACTCTAAACGACACAGCACAACACATCACAATAAATAAGTGCACAACTCACCACAAATGACTCGCATTAACAGCAGCAATAGCCATCTGAATCCACCCCTCAAACTTCCCAGCCAACTTTCCAGCAATCGGAGAAACCAACGGCTTCGTAATTCTATCTTGAATCACGGCCGCTCCATCCGTAAAAGGCAACAGTAACCACAACGTAAAGAAGAATTCAAATTCATACCAGTGTTCTCCCCCCTCCGGAAATGTCTCACGTATATTATCAATGAATTCGGTAGCATACGCCAACGAACCTGACGTGATCCAAAACTGAAGCCAGGCATTATCGTCCGCTTCGCCTATAGTGCATACTGCCACGATAGATTCGTAGATGGGTATCACTGTTCCGATGACTACTACGCCACCTGGTGAGAATACCTCGTCTTGGATGAATGAGGGGAGGAGGAACAGGGATGATATGGCGGCTGCGAGGTAGAGGAGATGGAGGGGTGTTTTCCTCGATTTCGTGGGATGCGTGAGAGTAGCGGGCATAAGATGATGACTAGAAGGAGGGATACGCCGTAGACGGCGAGTTTTTCGGTTGGTACCATGTTTCTCTTATTGACATGCCGGCTACACAAGCTTAGTTGAGCTGGAGACGCTTCTATCTTTGATGTCGCGATCTTATTGATGGGCTCTCTTTACGTCAAGATCGATCGGCTCTCTGCCGATCTTTTACGACTCCACCTTGCTCCGTCCAATGATTTTATTAACAAAGGACTCCAAAGAACCTAAAGGATACTTTTTGAGAAAATTGGCTCGGTATCTTTAGGTATCTTACTTGAATCACCCGCCAAGATTTTTGACAGATTGCAATGTGTTCGGATTTGACGCCCGAAGGCCCGAAGCACGAAGCAACTCGGTGGATCTCGCCGAAGGATCTTGGCATGCGGTAAAAGCGGTCAGGTGTCATCGATTGATTTAGATCGGATGGCAAAGTGAACAAAGTTCGAGAAGTCGTCATAGACGGTGCAGAATCAAAACAGATTTGAGGATTTTTAGCTCATAATTTGTTAGCAAGTTCGAATTCACAATAAAATAGAAGAATAACAATGGTTGAAGCAGCTACACCGTCATCCAATCAAGCAGAAGTCATCCTCGTCGGTAAGTTCCACACAAGGATATCTTTGGCCCATTTCAATAGATGCACCCGTTCTCATATTTGTTCATTCTCAACGCACTTGTGAACATTCTTTCAGGATGCGGCATGCCCCTCCGAGGAATGGGATGGTACCACGCCGTTCAAATGCTCGGTGGTGAATGTCCCTCTGCCAAACTTTGTCACATTGTCGAGCCTTGGTTCCTCGGTCCTGGAGCCTCGGGGTGAGTCGTGTATTGTCCACTGCATTCATACTTATTACATGTCAGCATTATTCATGTCTCTGACCTTCTCTTGAATTCCTATCCACAGACCCGGAGGAGCTGAATTCGCCGAGTTCAAAAACGCCACAGCCGAAGAACATGGCGTGCAATTCCACACTTCTGTGGCTGATGTTCCCCCTCTTGCCGAGGGTGTCAAGCGTGTTGCCCTTATTTCTGGCCGTACGGCTGATAATCCGCGTTTGTTGAATGAGGCTATTGCTGCTGGATGTGGTGTTGTTTACCTTGAGAAGCCTGGTGCTCCCACAGGTACGTTGTTAGATTGATTGCATCTTGTATCTTTGCCTAATGCCTGACAAATCATCTAATGATCTTTACAATTTCAATTATCAGTTGCCGAACTCCAATCCATGAAGCAAGCAGCAGCAGACGCCAACGTCTCCATCTGCATGGGCTACAACAAAAATGTTTGCAAATACGTCCGCAACGCACGTGAATATGCCTCCTCAGTCCCCGGGTCACACGTCACCTTTGTCTCCAACAACACATACGAAAATAACGCTGCCTCTTTGGGAGAATGCTTCGAGAGGAATGCCGAGGGTATGCTTAAGAATATGGCCATTCACGAATTGGCCCTCCTCGCCAGTTTTTACGATGTTACCGTCGATAATATTGAGAGTGTTGAGGTGGATGAGACCTTTTCGAGTTGTCAAACTTTGGCCGGGCCCAGCGGGAAGGAATTTACCGATTTTGACAAAGTCAAGTTCACTATCAAGACCAAAACTGGTAAGGAGGTTTC
This sequence comes from Cyclotella atomus, assembly GCA_036939935.1. Lineage (NCBI taxonomy): Eukaryota > Bacillariophyta > Thalassiosirophyceae > Thalassiosirales > Thalassiosiraceae > Cyclotella > Cyclotella atomus. Next base: position 7,329 of record JALLPI010000588.1, on the reverse strand, counting down.
CGTCCAGGCCGATCGTTGCGGGGGTGATACCTCGTATGCCATGGTGACGGATGCGGATGGCAATGAGCTTTTCAGGCATTCCATGCCCGATGAAGATGACAAGGCCAATGTTGCCGTGCTTGAAGCCAAATATCCCGGTGCCATGCCCTACTTCTTTAGTCAGGATCCTGATTACATTACCGTGAAGGAACGTGTGGCCAAGCATGCTGTTACTGGAGAAGAAGCCAAGGATATTGCCACAATTGACATTGCGATTGCTGCGCTTTCTGTTGCTGAGTATCTTACACCATTGATGCAAGAGAAGCTGAGTGGTGTTCCTAAGGCGACGAATCTTCCTTCTCCTACTTCCGTTGAGGGTCTTAGTCAGTTGGTTCAGTAAATAATGGAGGATTCTGACTACTTTGTTTCAATTGAGGGGGCACAAACATGTGGTTATAGGGTACAACAAAGAGTCCGTTTTAGGTGTCAGGAACAGCAAATCAAGTGCAAATCCTGCTAATCGTTAGATTATGTATTTTTGATGTCATTCTCAAGACTTTGACCTAATTCTTGATTAGGTTATTAATGTAGTCTGCATACAACTCTACTAACAATGGGTGTTCCTCATCCAATTCCTCGTGCTTACGGTCGTGCACTGCCTCAAGCTGACTCCGTACCATCTCCGCCAAAATGACACGATCTTCAGTCGCCTCTCGTTTTGGTGAGCCGCGCCTCTCACCCCATCTCGAGAGCATTTTCTTCTTATCTTCAGTTTCGATGCAATCTAATGGATTATTGGACTTGGACGACAAATTCAGTGACAGAGACGAAGATAGAGACATCCTCATCAGTTCGTTGAATTGCCCGTCATCTACAGTGCCATTTTCATCGGCAGAATTCACTGAAGACAGCCCCATCTCCCATTGTTCTTTACACCTGCGAATCTCTTGAGTTAACTGCTGTCGTTTTCGAACTGTGCACTTCTTTCTCAGACATGACTCCAAATGCAGGATTTGAGACCGCAACTCGTACAAATTGCGCCATTTGCCATCAACTGTTGCAGTTGACTCTATTCCATCTTGTGCACCTAAAAGTAGTATGTTGGATGGAGCAGAATCTGATAACTTCTGCTTAGTCTGGGCATCATTCAGCCACTGCTGCATAGTCTGCTCCATATCCTCGAGAAATCGCTTCGAATTGACCACATTTACTCTCATTGTATTATTGCTTGCTGTTGCATTGAGATCCTCAGATAAGTTTTCTTGATCTAAACCAGCAGATTGCTCATTGAACTTGTTCACTTTCATCTTTCTAGCCTTTCGCGTCATTTTCTTAAACTTTCTATTCTCTTTGGATGTACCAGCAGCAGGGTTGGCATGGTGTCTACACCGAAACGACAACTCTCGATCATTGGTAACAACAATAACTTGAGAGACGTCCGGCTGATTCAATAGCCATTGAGTATCTCGAGCTATGACATCGTCTGCTTTGAGTATGGGCCCGGCAAAAGTTATACACAGTCCGTGTTCCTGTCTTTGTCTTTCAACAATAGTATCATCATCCGATGAATTAGATGGATGTATCAAATGAGCCGTAGGTTTAGACCCATGATCAATCACCACAATGGTCCTTCCTGTGGCATGATTTCTCAACAACGACCAAACGAGTAGTCGATCCAACAAGTCGGAATGAGAGAGCTCAAAGTTCGTCTTGCCTCGTATATTCTCTGCATCTATTAAAATGGCAATGTGTGGATTGGACGTCAGTTGTATGATACGTTCTGTGATTTTGGAGGAGGGTATTTGAAGATTGGATGTTATTAGCGGTGGTGGTGTGGATGATGATGCTTTCTTTGGTCTTGCAAAGAGAGGATGGTGCAGATTGCAATGTTTGATTGGAGTGCGTGATGATGCATGCCGTGTATTGACGGTAATGCAACTAAAGCCATGGGCGGTTTCTATTAAGGATATTGCTAGCAGCGCAGCTAGGAAGGGTCTCGTCATCTTCATAGAATCCAATTGGCTTGTGTTGAAACCTGTTGAGGAGACCACAGACCCTTATGAGACTTGAGACGATGATGGATGTAGGAGATGGCGGAAAACCGACGTTTTAAAATGTTAAAGGTAATTCAATGACCACCCGCAGTGGATACCTTTAATTTTGGAAGCCTTCGAAACCGTCCAAATTCCCCTCTCCTCCACCGCAAGCATGATGGCATCAGCGGCAGCAACATTACTATTGCTCCTCCTATCCACAGCAGCAGCCTTCCTCTCACCCAACTCCTCACAAACGGCAACCAACAAGTCATGCTCGCACGCCTCACAAACTTGCCTATCGTCCACAAAAAGCTCAACCTCCAGCGAGGCCCCCGCCGCCGTCCATCATCATATCTTTGAGGGATACAACAAACCGATTGTACTCATTGGATCCTCTTCTTCCACAAACAACAATGAGCTGCATCGACTAGCTTCTTCACTGAGCTCCAGTCTGTTGAGTCACAATGACAAGATTGTAAATGGCATCAAGGAGAAGGTTGAAAGGAGCACCGGTGCCTTGCTCTTGGCGGAGGAGGATGAAGCAACTCGGGGTGTTGTCCTCTCGCCACTTGTTCATGATGACGATGATGATGATGAAGACGAAGGGTCTTTTGTAGTAAGCTATTCCATCATTGAGGACTTGGTCCGTGAAAAGACGCTGAGTTTGAATTCTGGTGTGTTGGTATTGGACTTTCATCCACTGTTGAGTAGATCATCACAAGAGGGTGGTAAGAATGATCAAGAGACGGAGTTGCTTCAACAAATGACTGAATTGGCAAAAGATCTGTATAAACATGGTTACTTGAGTGTGTATATCAACATTCAATCCGACGAGGATGATGAAGCTCCATCATTGAAGAGAAAGAAAGAGCTGGAAACCAATGTATTCATCCCCTATTCCGATTATGAAATGTGCATTAAAAACGAAGGCTCTTCATCCTCCGATTCTCCATCATGGACAAATTCGGAATGGGAACTCCAACGCCTTATTGCTCGAGCATTGCTCCCTTCCCCTGTAGTGGGAGGGACGGGATCCAACAGTGCAGATTTACTCATGGGTCAAAACACATTCTTTTTGAGTCTATCTTTTCCCAAGATTAAGATGGCCGAACCATATGTGGAGGAGATGTGTGCTGATGTGGATTCGATGGAGTATCGAGTTGATTTGTTAGAGTGTTCCAAAGAGTATTTGGCGCAACAGCAGCAAACGTCTTCTGGTGAAGCTTCCAATAGCATCAAAGAGACGGATCCAAGATTCGAGATATTGTACCAACAGCAACAATTGCGATACATGTGCCGTCCTCATGCAGAGCGTGCTCCAGCTTTGCCGTTTGGTGGAGCATCCGTTATTGATGATGCATTCCCCATTGTTTATACCGTAAGAACGGCCCATCAGGCGGGAACCTGGCCCGATGATGCCGAAGGCATCCAACACATGTTTGATCTGCTAGAGTTGGGATTACGAAGTGGAGTGGAAGTATTGGATGTAGAAAGTGCCTGGGATGCATCTCTGACTGACAAACTGCTGAGTTTGGCCGAAAAACGATACACATCCCTCATTTTGGGATCTCATCACGTCGTAGGATCGGAAGTCACCCCCGACGAAGCAGTGGAGTTATTCCGTCAATGCCGTATCAACAATCGCGCACATGGGGGTAAGGTAGTACTGAGCATCAATGACGACACGGACAACAAAGATCAAATGGCATACGAGGCATCCATCAAAGCATCGAAGCTAGACACACCGGAAATACCCAACATTGGTTTGGTTTTGGGAAAGGTCGGGTCCTATTCTCGAATACTTAATCCGAGATTCACTCCGGTCACTCATGAATGCCTTCCTGCCAAAGCTGCACCCGGTCAACTTTCCGCAGCGGAAATCATGGCAGCACGTCTCATCGTGGGTCAGATCCCGACTCAAAAATATGCCATACTAGGACATAACATTGCCTACAGTGTCAGTCCGCAAATGCAAGGCGGGGCATTTGCCGCTGTGAAATTGCCGCATTTGTACACGCGTGCCGATTTGGAGACGGTGCAGGAGTTTGTGGATGGGCCGCTGTGGAATGATGAGAACTTTGGTGGTTGTTCGGTGACTATACCGCATAAGCAGGATATTATTGAGCATGTGGATGTTTTGACGGATGCAGCGAAAGAGATTGGGAGTGTGAATACTGTGATCGTGAAGAAGGATAAGCTTGGGACTAGGTGAGTTGTGTATACATTTCCGTTTGCCTCTTTGAAGATAGTGGTCGTTTGCATTGAGGTACTTATCCATTTCTTGCATCAACATAAGGGTACTCATTGGAGAAAACACAGACTGGAGAGGAATCTTCAATCCGTTGAAGAGAAGATTGGGAGATGTGACTAGTAAAGCTCCAACCGATAAAACAAAACCTGTAGCTTTGATTCTCGGAGGAGGTGGAACTGCTCGAGCTGCTGCATATGCAGCCACAAAGCTCGGTTTGGATAAGATATACTTCAACCGTACTCCGTCCAAGGTTGAGGAACTGGCAACTGAGTTTGGAGGTACTGTAGCCAAGTCTCTCGATGATGACAAAAGCGATAAAGGATCACTGGCAAGTGTACTCGATGAAAACAACGGAAGAATCAGTGTAGTTATTAGCACACTGCCCGCGGCAGCCGAATTTCAATTGCCCGAATGGCTTCTTGAAAGTGATTCCCTGCCGGTAGTATTTGATGTCAATTACAAGCCATATTCGACAAAGCTGCTAGAACAGGCGGAAGAGAAAGGATGCGATGTGGTGCGTGGATCGGAGATGCTATGGGAACAAGGAGTGGGGCAGTTTGAGCTTTGGACGGGACGGTCTGCACCGTATGGGGTTATGAAGAAGGTTGTTTTAGATAATTGCTTGCCTCCTTCGTCTTCGTAATCATAATCCTTATCAGATCCTTTTTGGGAGTTTGCTCGGAGTCTGGTGCCGCGGAATCATTGTACTTACATTTGATTTTGATTGTTTCATTACAAAATACTTACATACAGCATGTCAGAGTTGAATTCCATAGTTTGAGAGATGTAGATCCAACATTAATAGGTTCATTCGTTTCTTAATTGTAACAGCTTGGATATCAACTTTCCTTCAAACACTCAAGCATTGACTTAATAAGTACCAACAGCAAATCTTTGTGACGGTGAAAAGCTCAAAACTTCTTTCAGGCCACTCTTTGACCAGATTGAGTTTTCCTTTCTGCGTACGGCATCAATAAGATTGGCAGCATCACGCAAAAGAGCAGGTACGGGTAAGTGTTAAAAAATGCTGAGTACATGAGAGAAGCCATTTTAAAGCTGATCGTCATTTAACATTATTATAAGTATCTATTTCTTGCTATATAACATCATCTTTTGCCATTCGACGAGTTCCCAATCGAATCTTGGCCATCCTTTCATTGCCAAGGACTTTTTCAATGCAATCGATTTTACCATCTTCACATGAATATTCCCCAGGGTGCTGTCTCAAACGCTTTTCCTCCAACTTCAAGTGGACATCCATCCAAATACCAAAGTCAAGAATGATAGCCTCGGGACTATCTGCCAGTTGCCGAGAAATGACGATGCTGTACTGATCTGAGACGTGAGAGCCGTAGCCAAGGTGACCATCGAACTCAGTAGGTACTTCAGATGCAGTTACCTATGAGTAATTGGAAGATGGATCGGATGAGAAATAATACGATGACACAAAACACATCGAATAACAAACAAAACAGAGAAATCCATACCTTCGATAGATGCTTTTGGTACAGATAATTTTGTGTGTAATATGGATCGTCAGTGGGATGAGCAGGTAGGACCTCTGCGTCATTGTTTGGATCGGATGGGGCGACAGGACGACGACTTTTTAGTAGATCAAAGAGTTGCCTATCGTAGCTGTAAGAGGCCATAGATACTACTCTAGACAGCGGGTGTGATAATTCCCTTGATCCACCGCTGCCACTGCCAAGAGGCCGCCTTAGTTAATTGGATGTTGGTTATGGACTAGGTTTGTTTTGTGGTTTGGGTTTGTGGACGTTTGGTTTTGTTAGTAACAAATGCTGAAAGGTAGATAAAATTACTATATAGTGGTTCTACCTTTCAACTTTATCCTAAAAATATCTTACCTTTCACTTCCCACTTTTACACCTCTTCCAAAAAATGAACTCATCAAAGGGTAATACTTAAGCATGGCATTCTGCTGGATTTGCCTCGATAAAGAAGCTGACCACTGCGGCAAGCATCCGGTGCATGACTGCTCCTGCAGAGGCGATGATGTCGCCCACCTATCGTGCATTGTTGGGTACGCTCGAAGAAAAAGCATGGAAGTCACCACCGAAAGCCCACAAGATTTCTTTACTCCGTGGATGAACTGCCCTACTTGCAAGCAGTGGTATCAACATCAGCTACTGATCAATTTAACTGATGAGTTCAAATGGTTTGTAGATGAGAAATATCCAGAATGTGGATGGCGCCACCTCTACGTTCAGATAATGATGCTTAGAACAGTTGCCACCAGGGCACAGCAGTGAAAAGAACGACACGACCAGATGATAGAGTCAAGTCTATCAGTTATTCATCAGCTGTCGATGCAGCCTGATTCAACTATATATCAAAATAGAATGAAGGCCTTGAAGGCTGGCGCACTCAAGTTGACCGGTGAAATTATGTTGAATGGAGAAGATCTTATCGAGGACGAAGCAAAGAAAGGGCTGCAGTACCTAGATGACAGTCGAAGGATGAGTGAAGCTATTGGAGATGAAGAACTTTCAATTTCAATAGAAGCACAACTTGCACGCTTCAAGGCAAAATGTATTAAGAAGTTTGGGGCTCAAGAGGCGTTTGGTAAACCAGAAACACAGGAGCAAATCCTTGGGAGATTTAGAGTTACTTTTCAGTTGACAGTTAAGGAGTATGGAGAGGTTTCCGCAAATTCAATCACCGATGGTTCAAATTTAGCACTTGAATTATGCAAACCGTATTGTATAATAGAAGCTTGGCGGCTCTTGAAAAGATTGGTTGCCATAAGCAAACAACTGAACGGTCAAGAACATCCTGACACAAAAGACCTCAAACATACATTGTTGGATCGCAAGATCGTATGCCTTGGACTGAGGAGCCATGGCCCAAAGCTACTCAAAGTCCTCTGTCATGAAGTGGATAATAAGTATGTTGTTCGTGGACTAAGAGAAGTTGCTGAAAAAAGAAAGAAACCAAAGAGAGTTGATGTGGTAGATGTCGCGCTGCAACCATTCGGGACTCCAGTAGTCTGTCATGGGTTCAAGAACAAAGCAGCATATTTAAATGGCAAAATTGGAATTGGAG
>JALLPI010000587.1:0-17504 GCA_036939935.1 Cyclotella atomus | reverse complement strand
TATGAAAACACTATTTATATAACTTTTAAGGTCTAACATCTTGCTTTCAAATGAGTATCAACGTCATGGATATTGCTCCCCCCACTCTCCGCCCTAAACTCATTACTGCCATATCATTTACCAAAGCCTACCTCAGCATCAAAACACTAGGGAACAAAAATCTCTGCATCATGTACTCATCAAAGTTATATCAATAGCTGTTCAATCTTAATTTTCATCCCATCGATGAGAGATTTGAGCTGTGATGCCTCATTAGTTGTGATGGAGCATGCAATAACGGGACGAGAGACTCCGCAGGCTCTTCCTAAAGCAATTTTGCTGTTTGATTGATTGGTGGTGTTAGATTGAAGTAACTAAAAGTTTCGTAATGCACCCATCAACCATCAAGCAAGACACTCTCCAGTAACGACGCACAAATCAAACCCATCAACCTCGCATATGTATCTCACCTAGGAACAAACACATACGGCACATTTTTATCCTCGCAAAGCAATGGCAAATGGAGCAAAATCTCAATAGGCTCCGCATCCGCGCTCATGATGATAATTTCGCTGATTCCACGGTTCAACGTCTTGGTGGCCTCGTTGGCTCCCTTTTTGGTTTGTTTGTAGTTCGTCGCCTGTTGGACTAGGTCCAGGAGGGCGATCGTGAGATCGGCGTCTGCTAGAGGGAAGGCTTTTTCGGACATGGTTGGGGTGGTTGGTGAGCAGAGCGCTTGTGCTCTTCTTGCAGCCGCGCTTTGCTTGGATTGGATTTGCCATTGCTTATGCTTTTGATGGCTTTATGTCTCAAGGATTTCGTCTGCCCCTCACCCTTGGCGCCAAAATCGATTGGCTCTCTGCTCTTCTCTATCTCTCATGCTTTTCTCTCTCGCACCCTTTCACTTTTTTCAACGAACAAAACAACCACCGCAACCATGGTAAAGAAGAAGGGAAAGTCCAAACGCACCACCCTCAAGGACAAATACAAGATCCAACACAGAGTCGTCGAGACCCATCGCAAAAATCGCAAACAAGCCAAACGCGATGCCAAGGCCGGAATCATCCGTCACGACAAAAAGAAGAAAGACCCTGGCATTCCCAACTCGTGGCCCTTCAAACAGGAGTTATTGCAGGATATCAAAAGGTCCAATGAGAGGATAGAGCAGAAAAAGGCAGAAGAAAAGGAGAGGAGGGAAGCGTTGAAGAAGGATCCTACGAATTTGGCTGAATTGATGGCTCAGGCCAATCAGAAACAGAATGAATTTGATGCACGTGTTGGTACAACTGCTGCTACTGCTGGCGATGATATAAAGTCCAACAAAGAATCACATGGACAGCAATCTCGTCGTGCTTATCTACGTGAGCTGAAGAAGGTAATTGAGGCATCCGATGTAATACTGCAAGTTCTTGATGCACGTGATCCATTGGGTACACGTATCCATCCTGCCATTGAGGCGGGTATATTATCTCATTTTGACAAACGAATGGTCTTGGTTATGAATAAGATTGACTTGATCCCCAAGGCTAATGTGGCAGAATGGCTAACCTACCTCCGTCGGAGTCATCCCACCGTTGCACTCAAGGCGGGCACCACTCAATCACGCTCTTCCGAGTCTGGCAAATCCAGCGGTATTGGTCAAACCAAGGGAGAATCTGCCTTATCCTCTTCCAGTGCAGTTGGTGTAGATGGCCTCCTCCAGCTATTGAAGAACTATGCCCGATCGGCGGGTGAATCTAAAAAATCCAAAAGCTGCATCTCGGTAGGAATCATTGGTTATCCCAATGTTGGCAAAAGTTCTATCCTAAACAGTCTCAAAAGATTTAGAGCTGTAGGCGTCAGTCCTCGTCCTGGACACACTACTGCCATGCAAGAGGTGGTGCTTGATAAAAACATTCGTTTGATTGATTCTCCTGGGGTAGTGTTCGATGATGACGATGGAGAACAAGGTGCCGGTGCAGTCTTGAGGAATAGTGTGGATGCCGACTCCATTGCAGATCCTATCCCTGCGATTGAAGAGTTGTTGAATCGGGCTACCATGGAAAGTATCATGATGACTTACAATGTACCCATGTTTCCTAAAGGTGATGTCATGACGTTTTTGGCAATGGCGGCTAGGTCCAAGGGAAAAGTCTTGAAGGGTGGTATTCCTGATAAGATTATGGCGGCGCGGATGGTACTCAAGGATTGGAATAAGGGTAAGATTCCCTATTTCTCAGTTCCTCCTGCAGATAATGACATGGCTATGGAAACTGGTGGTACTGCAACGATAGTTTCTCAATTTAGTGACGAGTTTGATGTGAACAAAATATTGGCAGCTCACGATGCTGAATTGATGGAAGGCTTGGAGGAGAAGGATGAGATGGATTTTGTGCATGTGAATTCTGCTTCTATTAAGGATGGGAAGAATAACGCCTCAAAGGTTCTAAATTATTTGCAAGGTGGTGAAGGTGCCAGCGAAATTGACTCTGATGAAGACATGGATGAAGACGATGATGTGGCTGCTAATAATCGTATGGAGGATGCTGAAGACTTTGATTTTGATAGCTAAGCAGTAAGTAACAATGGAGAAGCTTAGATATAACTCTAACCTATTCTACTACTAATTGATTCTTATGGGAAAGCTGCCTAGTGAGCCTAACTGTCTGAACAAGCCCTTGCTTGTCGGCCATACCAATGACTGAAGGTGTAAGCTGCATTGGCTCCAACACTTCAACGACAAACCCCATTTGTTTAGCTCTATCAACTATTTTCCAAACATCTTCATCCGACGCGTTTCCGTGCAAAGCAAAAGGTACCAATGCAACACCCTCTTGCGACATGAGCATGTCAATAGATTGCAGCAGCTTGGTCTGCAGTAAGGGCATATAGCAGCAGTCAGCTGCAACTACTACATCAAACTTTTCATTATTGTCAAGTGAGGAAGTAACTTCGTCAATGCATTCACCCCAATTATAAGGACAAGCACGTGCCAAATTTGCATTCTTCAAAATGTCACCATCGCTTTGTAGCAGCTCCAAATCTTTGTTGTTTCGTTCCGCACACTCGGCAATGCATCGAATTCTATCAGGAACCGCTTGATCTGTACAAACTACACGTGCTCCGCATCTCATGGCTGTCCAGGAGGGTACTCCTGCCCCGGCACCGAATTCCACAAAGCTTAGACCCAGCAGCGGGTGCTTCGTTGTGTCAATTACCTTCTTCTTCTGTTGTAACAGCGGTGAAAGTACATCACTGCAACTATGTTTATTGGCAAGTAAATTTGAGACATGACGTGAGGATGGCCAGAGTGTATTGCCGTGACCTTCGGTACTGTCTGATATTATGTAAATGACGCGTACTTCACNGTGAGGATGGCCAGAGTGTATTGCCGTGACCTTCGGTACTGTCTGATATTATGTAAATGACGCGTACTTCACCGCTTCTTCTTTCATCAGCAGCGTCATTGGGTTGTTCGTCGTCTAACCAATCAAAGATGCCATCGGGATTATCGACACTAGTCTTCCATGATTGTACTCGATTTCTTTGCAATTCTAACTCTTCTTGCTTGTCAGCTTCAGATTGGAATAGAGCTGCGGTGTAGGTGAGATCGTCTTCGTCGATTTCTGCTTGACGTGCAATTTTTGTGGCTTCTGCGGCTTGGAGCCATGCGAGAACTGATGGCGAAACCCATTTGCTCAGGGTGGAGAGTTGGATTGGTGCGTGGTCTTTGGTATCAGTGTGATAAGTCACCATTGTCATCAGTTACCCTCTCTCTTCTCACCTCTTTCCTTTGTGCGTCAGTGTACCTTTAAAGTAGATAGTGCAATGAATTTGCTGAATTGCCTCCACCCCCTCTCGTCTCTTCTACCTTCTCTAGCTCCTCTTCACTTATGTGTGGTTTCATCTCTCTATCGCTCCTCCCTCCAGTGGCCCTGCTTTCACTCCTCGCAGCCGAATCCGAAGCCTTCATCCCGCACCATCAAGCCGCCTCTGCCCATAATGTCCATAATCTCCTATCACAAAAACCATACATTCACATCATCCCCGAACTGGCCGCCAAAAAGCGCAAAAAGGACACTCCCGAAGAAGACGAAGATGAATGGTACTCTCCCATCAATTCCAATGCATCGCCTGATACAGTCTTTTGGGATGAGATGGAACGTCGTCGACTGCTCAACACAAGTTATGACGATGGACAGCCTGCCTCAGGTAATGGTGAAAGTCCATTGGATATGGTTGGTAAGATTGGTATGGATATGCAGGATGGCTTCATTGGTCAAAGATCTGGCATGAGTAGTAGCAGCAGCAGCAGCAGTGGTGTTGCTTCTACCATTGCCTCTCAATCGATGGCTGGAGAAAGTAATTTGTACACTTCGTCCAATGCAGTAGGCAGCAGTGCCATGTCTACCAAAAATCCAGGTGTGACTGTGGCAGAAGAACGGAGTGCCGAGGCCACTTTGTCAAATTATGCTCGGTATGCAGTGTCAGATAACTATTTGTACGACGAAGACGACGAAGAAGAGGAATTGAGGGCCATGGGGATACGTAATGACATGTCACTTTGGGAGGGAGATGATCCAACCTTGGAAGAAGAGAATGCCGAGCTAGAACGACAATTGGATGAATGGGAGAAAGAACTGTTTGGCGATGGAGTCGATGGGTCTGTGGTGGGTGGAAACAGTCCCTTCTTTGATCCTGCATTAAGTGACGAACCGTGGGATAGGTATGGCAAATCAAAGACTTCGGACGATGATGAGAACATGTCTGCCTTTCAAAAGAATCTACAACGCAAAATGGAAATGGTTCGCAAAAGCCACAAAGAGCTGCTGCTGGATTATGATGATGATCATCCCGAAGAGGCCAAGGCAGATTCAGTTAGAGAAGAAGAAGAGTATGTAAAGTCGTTGTCTAGTATTGGAATCACATCGCCAAGATTGGAAAATGCAGCGATTAACCCCAAAGCAAAGGCATTCTTCAAAAGACCTCCGGATGAATTGCAAGGATATGATACAATGTGGGTATCCGCTATTGATGAACCGTGTCTGGAGAATCTGCATGGTATATTTATGGATTATGGCATACAATTTGCAGACAATTTTGGAGATTGGGAGTTGGGGTCTGAAGAGGACGGACTGAGAAGTATTGAAGATATTGCCAGTTTCAAGGCACGAAAAATCCATCAGGTGACTGGCTTGCCGTGTATTGCTAGCCGTACTTCATTTGAAGTGGAGCCGATACGACCTGAGGACTTGGAAAAGATTAATGAAGACGCAGCGGCTGCACTGATAGCGTCGGGAAAGAGTCCGAAAAATATGAAGCCTCCGATGAAATCTCCTCGTGTCGTTAGTGGTTATAGATTCAATGATATTGGTGAACATGTAGATCAAATAGTTGAGGCTTTGATGCCCTTCTCGGAACCAACGAGAGTGACACGATTTCGTTCTTGTGTTTGCTATTATGATGGAGAGATGGAGATTTTTGAGTACGGCGAGTTGGACTGTGATATACACTTCGCCGGGAGTATAAGGACTCACATTCCAATGAGTCAGGCTTTGAATTCAATGCTCAAGACATTACAGTTGTCCTTGGATCTTCAGTTCCAAAAGTGGCTAACGAATGCTGTCAATGATGGTAAGATGAACACATTTGTTGACTGTTGACGGTGCGCATGTCGATCTGTGAAATCCAATACTCACTGCACGTTGTACTACTTCGTTTCAACAGCTACGCGAGGAGGTGCAATAAGTGAAGTTGGTATCAAACTTAGAGACCGGGTATTAAAGGAAGCCAAGGTTTTACCAAATGACATCATAGACGTGTCTAGCTTCATGGATTCATACGTCGATGTAGACCTCATGGATGAGTGCGCAAATGATTTGGCAGAAAGATTCATATCATCAAAGCCAAGTAAGATATTGACCGTTGCCACAACTGGGCTTGTAGTTGCTATTCGTAAGTGTTTGTGTTGAGGTCTTAAAATCTTTTTATCTCTACTGCAAGTTTACCTCAACTCACTCATCCAACAAAGCAATGGCAAAATACCTTCAAGTGCCTTTAGTCTATGCCCGTAAACAGCGCTCTGTAGTCATGGCTGATACATTTGAAGCAGGCTACAACTCCAAAACAATCGGCAAAGATAGACAGTTGCTAGTAAGCAAAGATCACATTGACCCTGAAGATAGGGTGCTGATAGTGGATGACTTTCTCTCGAGCGGCTCCAGTCAGGAAGCATTGTTACGAATCATTGCAGAGGCTGGGGCCACGCCTTGTGGAGTTGCAGTCTTAGTTGAAAAGGAATATGAGGCAGGGAGAAAATCACTGTCAGGGTTCGGTGTGAAAGTAGAATCAATTGTCAAAGTCGTTAGTGTAGCTGATGGAGTGATACGATTGATGGAAGAAGATGGATATGCAATGACGGCCGAAGCACAGTTATGAGATGTCTAATGAAGTCTCACGACTGTTCGATAAGTAACAATCATGTCTTCTAAGATGACTTTATTTCTGGCCCATCCCTCTAGCTCTAGATTAGCAGTACTCAGCAAGTCAAGTTCTACTTCATTGTTCATAGAAACCATGGGGCCTGTTCTTCGTGAAACTTCTTCTTCATCGGAACACTCTTTTTCAATGCAATCTCCCTTCTCTTTATATCTGACACAACGGCTACGCGAGCGTCTAATCTCACATGTCTGACCGGTCTTCCGTCAAGCAACAATGCGCAGTCTGCAGTCGCATCCTCCCTATCACAATACTCTAGGTTTATGTCATCTTGTTCGGCAAATACTTTGATTGACCGCTCAGGCCCACACGCAGATTGAAGTGCTCTTTCCGCTAACATCAGCTGCCAAAATTTGCCTATTGAAAGAGCATGCGAGGTTAGACTTGAGCCAGAGGTTTGGCTGTGATAAGAAAATGGTGGGAGCACGACGCTTACCTCCAATAGCATCGACAGCAATGTGGGCAGATACTCTTTGAAATGCTCCCTTCATGATAGCATCAACACCGCGGTTTCCCCTGTATAGTACAAGATAGGCAAGATGAATTGAGATAAGCAAACATGTATTGTAGGTGACCACTTAAGGCTAGGCTCAAACTCTCACTTACCAACATCCAGCCCTCCAGACAACAGATTTATAACCGCTTCGTTTACCAAGATGATTCATAACATCTATCGGTTCACTCCCTTTGATGACTTCAACTTTGACTCCCATATTAAGTAGTTTGTTCTTCAAGTCCTGTAAATCGGAAAGACGTTATAAGCCACATCATTGCTGCAAATTAAGGTTCTGCGTTCTGCCCAATAGGTACGCACCTGTTCCTTCTGGATCTCTTTTTGAATGAAGTCGTTACTAGCCATTGCAGCATTTTGGCATTCAAGTGCGGCCTCTTGAAGATAAAAAAATAGTTTGAGTAATATTTTCATTTGAGTAAAGAAGAAAACAAAATGTAAATATCGTGCCGACATACCTGCGGCTAGCTCGGCATCACCAGTTTCAAGGGCAGTCTTGGCTTTCTCACTTGCTTCTGCTGCAGCTTGAGCTGCCTGTGACCAGGATGTACACAGATATAAGCTTGTTACATAGATTTCAATGACATACTACCATACATTGAGTCTCACCTTGGCAGCAGCTTTCGCAACAGCGATGGCCATGGCATTATCACCGTGACGAAGCAATACACGAGAAGGCTTGCGTCCTTCTCCTCTCCAAAATCCTTCAACATCTACTCCAGGCAATAAACTGTCGTCATTGGACATGGGTAGGTCCTTAAGGTCCGTAGCATCCATAACTAAAACTCTTTCAACTCCTGGTGGGAGCTGATTTCCATGAGTAGCTAACCATTTGAGACCTTTGAGCCTGGCTTGGATAGATGGATCATTCACGGGCCCGTTCCCAGGCTTTGGGAATGTGGCTACGCATGCATCAACTTGTTCATACCTGAAATAAACAAAATAGTAAGCAGTGTGCATGCAAGTACATGAGAATTGCTTACAACGACACAAACATACCAAGGCATCATAGGATTGCCACCCAAACTCTCCTGCTTGTCTTCCATCTCAAAATCCATAAAGAAATCATCTACTTCTGAACTAAATTCCTCTTCATCCTCCGTTGATGATGCCCAAATTGACTCTGGTGGAGGTGCAATCTCATAGGTACCAAAGTCTCTGTACGACAAATGCTTACCACCAAAATCCTTGCCAAAGGAGTTCCCATTCCTTGCAAATGCTTCTGCGTCATCAGAGTCTATCACACTGCAATGTAAATGACCCATTGGCTGGTGCACAGAAAGTTTGATTGGTCGAGTTAGCTGCAATTTTTAACTTGCAAATGGAGTCACTCAACAGCAAAAACAGTGCAACTTACCCTCCCAAATCGTTTCATATGCTGCCTAGCCAACCTCTGCAACTTAGTATTACACAAAGCCGTATACCCCTTAATCAAATCCATACATTCCTCCTGCCTCACTCCCATAGTAACACTCACCCCAGCAGCATGAAGCCTCCCCGCACCCTCGGCAGCATTCTCCGGAATAGGATCCTGACACCCAATCACCAATCGTGGAATCCCCGCCATTTGAATCAGTTGCGTTATAGGGGGCTTTTCCTCCCCCTGTCGTTCATTCGACGGCTCTAAAGTCACATACAGCGTACTCTCCGTGATATCCCTTCGAAATTTGGAATCGGACGGCCAAGCGACACACCATTCACGAAGTGGGGTGGCATTGATCCCTGCTTCTTTGAGTGCAAATTCGACAGCGTGTCCTGCGTAGTTGGAACGACCTTTGCCGAGAATTCGACCGTCTTGAGCTACTAGTACGGCGCCGGCGATTGGTTTGGGGAATGGACCGGATGGACTGCGTTCTCCGCCGGATGATCGAGCCATGTTGATTGCCTCGAGCATGAATGCTTTGTCTAGTTTCGTTTCTTCATCTTCGTCCTCGTCGTCATCTTCGATTGGTTCTCCCGATAGAAACTTTGTCTGAAGCAACATCTCTTCGTCATCGTCGGATGCATCCATTTCGAGTAGGCTGAGAATCTCATCATCTCCGTTGACGGCACCGTTCGGGGCATCTTCTTCATCTGCGTTTGTGCTGAAAGTTAGGATGCGGCTGACATGTTGCGTTGCGTGTCGTGATGTTAGAGATGGTAAGAAGGATGGAATAAGAGCGTGGCATGAAGGCAAAGCTGCCAGCAATAGGTGACTGCTGAGGCCTCTCATCACTCAGTGAGAAGGAAAAGGTACAGTTAGTAGAGGGAAAGAGGAAGAGGAAGAGGAGATGGGAAATGGTGAGGATGATGGCGTTGGGCCTTTATTGTTCAAAAGTTTTTCCAAGAGCAATAATGATTCCAATAAAATGAAACATGAAAAATGATTACTTCGTTAGAGGTAATATGTGACTCTTCTCAGCTTCCTCCTCATCTTCCACCGCTCTGCTGGCTTGAGGTGATACCACAATGAGCAAAAGTCGAAACTTAGCGCTGCAGTTAATACGTGCTGCTCGAGGCCAAGTGCTCAGATCCAATGTCCAGCCAAATACATCACACCCGCCACTGTCATGTTTTGCATTGCAAAAACATCATTTTGGTCTGATAGAAAGCTGCGCCGGCGCTACTACTGATACCACACACAGCAATGTGTCAACAGCTCGTGTCCCAACACCATCTGATTTTCATGCCCATTTATGCAATAGAATAAGATATGCCCAAGATCGAGTTATACTGGCATCTCTCTACATTGGAGTTGGAAGCAATGCTGCCAAATTAAATACTGCGGCGTATGTATGTAAAGAAGATGAATTACTGCATGCATTAAATGCTGCAGCTAGAAATCCAAGTATCAAAAAGATTCAGATATTATTGGATGCCAATCGAGCATTGAGGGAGGTATCCTTCACATCGGGCAAGTCTGCTCAATCTCATTCTGTCGCATCTGGAAGTGAAACATCGTATTCTGCAAAAGCTGTGCATTCGGAGCTTGTGCCATTTTTACAGCAGAGAAATGATGCGTGTGGTGGTGTGTTTCTATTTCCTGTGAACAACTTTCAACTGTGCTCTATTTTGCCTTCTCCTCTTGGCGAAGTTGCTGGCGTATTTCACATCAAGGTGAGTCTGTTTAGATGTAGGTGCTTTTGCAACCACTTCAAATCAACTTACCGATATCGTGCCATTAGGCCTACATCATTGACAATGAGTTGATACTTTCAGGGGCTAATTTGAGTGAAGAGTACTTCACAAATCGATTTGATCGATACATGTCATTTACAGATGGTGGCGGTGGCTTGGTCGACTTTTATGCAGAGCTTTGTGACATTCTTTGCAAATACGCCATGAGATATGATGGCAGTCAAAATGAAAATACACGTGAATCCGTGTTGTTTTCCTCTCGTGGTGACGTTGGTAGAAAGCTACAGTTGGAGGAATCACTTGTGCAACTATTCAATGGAGAGAGATTCGGCAATGTCCAAAGTGAACAGAATCAGAATGTAACACCACCAGCAGTGGCATATGCAATACCTTCTTTCCAGATGCCTGAATCGTTCTTGGGAAGGCCTTTGCGTTTTCATTCAGATGTAACAATGACTCGCAACCTGTTACAATCAGCTTTGGATGATGATACATCGCTGTCGGTTAGATTGTCAAGTGCCTACCTCAACTTGACTCCATGTCTTCTATCCATCTTGACAAAATTTGGCAAATCTAACGAAGATGCAATTGCGAGCAATGGACATGTCTACCTTTTAACTGCAGGATCAAAGAGCCATGGCTTTGCACCAAAAAAACAATCAAAGCAGAGGTCTGGAATCTTAAACAAAATCAAAGACTCTGTACCAGATGCATTCTTATCTTTAGTCAAACAAGTTGCAGAATCAATAATCAAAAGAGAAGGAAAAGTACTAATGTATGAGAGAGCTGACTGGACATTTCATGCCAAGGGTCTTTGGATTACATCTAATGATCAACAACAGCAAATGAATTTAAGACCAGTGCAGCAAGAGCTGATACACGATTCGTCTACAGTTGTTAGTTCAGTGATAGGATCTGGTAACTATGGTGCTAGATCTGAAGATCTCGATGTAGAAAGCAACTTAGTACTGGTGTTCAATGATTCACAAGCTGAAAAAGAATCACAGGACGCATCTAAGATCAAGAAATTGGTGGCAGCTGAATGGAATGAAATGTGTAGACATAGCAGCGAACTGGTGGATACCAAGCCAGCAGAAGGATCTGAGAACTCGGTTGTTCAAGTTGCAGTTGCTTTGCTGAAGAAATTCTTATGATTCAGTGTCTGAACAACATTAAACACAGTAACTTTATCATTACGATACTAACTGACGAACAGGAGATGGCGTTGACCTTACAAATAAAACTTGGTAACGGCATCATTGAATCCTTCCAAAAGACCAGCAACGCCCAAATCAGGTAGTACATCAGAATAATCTTTGGGTTCTTGACTATCAGATGTCTTGCCATAAACAAAGACATTGCCATCTTCATCTCTCACTATTCTCATACCGTCATCGACAAAGGTAGTTCTCAATACCGGACGAGGCACCTCATATGAGTCTACATTAACCTCAAGAATCTTGGACAAATCTCTAGACTTGAGTTTACTATTCTCCATATCCAAAATAGACCTCAATCCGGGTATATTACTGCCCTTGATCTCAACGGTATCCATGTAAATCTCCCATTCGCCATTGTTTTGAGTGATATCGGCACTACTGACAATTGCCCCATCAACAGTGACAGGCAAACCGCCAGAATATCTAAATGGGGTAAAGTCCGATAAGAACGGTACGGCACCGGCCTTCACCTCAAATTCATTCACCATCCTTCCATCTTTTGAAATCACTTGATTGACCGCGCCAATAGTACTAATGGCGAGAGCAGCCCGATGCATATTGCAAAACCATTCAAACTGCTTCACTTCATCGTCCGTTTTGCAAACGGCACGTGCAGCGAGGAAGAAGGGAGAAGAACGAAAGAGCTGTGTGTTGGAATATAGGAGAGACCATATTCCTGTCAAAGCTGGTGAGATGGCATCGGCATCTTCGGTAAAGGTTGGTTCATAACTTGACTCTAACTGAGAAAGAAGTTGAGATGCCTCCTCCTTCTGACTGCTGCTGGCGTATTGTCCTCTATCAGTAGAGGCTGCGATGCGCAGCAAAGAGTTTTGCGTGGCAACTACATCGATTGACGAAGAAGAAGAATCTGAAGCTTGTGCATCACTTGTCTTCACTTCGCCTTGCTCTTCAGCTAACGCAGAAAACTCAGCAGCAGCGGCCTCGATAGCTTCTTCTGCTCCAGCGATGACTTGAGCTTCTGTTGCACTATCATCGATGGAGGCGGCTACAATCGACTTGTTGTTGTGGACAGAACGTGACGATCCGACATGGCTGCGGCTAGAGACGAAGCCACGAGCGAGAGACGAGGTTGTCAGTAGAATTGCTGCTACTTTAAACGATGTCATTGTGCAGTAGTAATACAATGATTTGCTCTGGTACTCTGTTGAGCAGTCGACACAACTTTTGTGAGACTGTTGACCGCCGCCGCTCCGTCCGCTTCGCCATCGCGTTTCGTCGCCTCTTGTGAGTCATCGTGAAAATTTAACGTGGTACTGAAACGACTTAGCATTGTTATTTCAATAGTCTCATGATCAAGGATCAAGCTAAGAGTCTTTTCTACAACTGATGTTGTCTATTATATTTCCGTACCACTAAACGCCGCGTCATCCGTCATCACAGTTTATTAAGAATCAACAATAGCGTTGTGCCTTTTGCATTAACCTGGCTTATCATAAACCATTGCATCCATCACACTGTGCAGTGGAATATCTATCCCCATCAACAGTTAAATGACGATTTCCAGCTATCTGTGCCATCGTACTCTCTTCACCACACTCCTAATAGCTGTAATACAACCTAGACCAGCATCCTCTCTCCTCGCCATCCATCACTCTCGTCGATTCTCCACCGCACTCACCATGTCAACACTCAACGTCCATTGGTTCCGTCAAACCGATCTACGCCTACACGACAACCCTGCCTTATGCCGTACTGTCGAACTAGCCACGGGTAAACCTACCAAAAAGATAGTCGGTGCGCCTCCCGTCGAATCCAAAAAGAACGGACTGTTACCAGTATATATCTTTGACGAACGTCTCTTTGGCTCGAATGTGCAATTCAAATCAGGTGAAAGATTAGAGCACAATACCTCTATCAAATGTTCGGCCAGGCGTGCCAAGTTTTTATTGGAGTCTATCAAGGATTTGAGATATAATCTAGAAAAACGGGGTAGTGGACTGGTTGTGGCTCTGGGCGAGCCTGAAAAAGTATTGGCAAGTATTGCTGCGGAGGCATGTAAATCTGGTGAAATTGTCATGAACGTAGTATGTCAAGAAGAGGTCTGTTCGGAAGAATTGGCAGTGGATAAAGCAGTGCGTGCTTCGTTGGCCAAGGTGATGAAATCTGGAAGCAAATTCAATTTTGAGACGGTTTGGGGATCAACCATGTATGATCCAACGACTTTGCCTTTTGATCAGGGTGTGTTTGGTATTCCTGATACGTTTACTCCGTTTAGGAATAAGGTGGAGAAGAGTTGTGAGATTGGGGTACCGTTAGATGTTCCGGATGATAAAGACTTGGCACTGCCAATGGATGTCAAAACGATTTTGTCTGATGGATCTCAGTGCTCATTGACATATATGCCGACCTTGGCAGACCTTGGCTACAATGAAGAAGATATTGCTGAAGTATCGACTGTCCATCCGTCAACTGCTTTACCAGAAAATTACCGTGGTGGAGAAACCTTTGCATTGGCACGTGTCAAAGACTATATCTGGACAAAAGATTTGCTCAAGATATACTTTGATACACGGAATGGTATGATTGGTAGTGACTACAGTACCAAATTTGCACCTTGGTTGTCACTGGGGAACGTATCGCCTCGCTACATCGCTCAAGAGTGTGCCAAGTATGAGAAAGCTCGTGTGCAGAACAAATCTACATATTGGGTAGTATTCGAATTGCTGTGGCGTGACTACTTCAAGTTCTTTGCCAAGAAGCATGGTGACAACATATTTTACATGAATGGAACTATTGGTGAGAAAGCTGGCAAGAGGAAATGGGGTATGGATCCTAAGCTTATTCAGGCTTGGAAAGATGGAATGACTGGTTACCCGTTGGTTGATGCCAACATGCGCGAGTTGAAAGGTAAGAAAACAACAATCATATATTGTTTTTGGGCGTTACTGCAATGTTGTGATCATTGTATCTTACATGTCCTACTTACTTCACAGCCACTGGCTTCATGTCTAACCGAGGACGACAGAACGTAGCATCTTTCTTCGCCATTGATATGAATATGGACTGGAGATACGGAGCTTGGCATTTTGAAGAAACCTTGCTTGACTTTGATGTACACTCAAATTGGGGCAATTGGTGCGCTGCTGCTGGCATGACTGGTGGCCGTTTGAATCGATTCAACATTGTAAAGCAGAGCAAAGACTATGATTTTGGTGGAGAGTATGTCCGCTTGTGGTGTCCTGAGCTCAAAAATGTACCTGATAAATATGTGCACAGTCCCTGGCAAATGTCTGCATCTGAGATGGAGATGTGTGGAGTTAAGATTGGTCCTGGTAGAGATTACCCATCTCCAATTGTTGATCCGAATGTTACTCCTAGGGCAGTGATGAATGACGGTGGCGGCGGTAGAGGAGGTGGTCGTGGTGGTCGAGGGAAAGGTGGCAGAGGGGGTGGAAAAGGCAACCATGGACGAGATAATAGCAATCCAAACCGTGGCAAAGGGCAGAGGCAAGATATGAAGAGTCTCAAGACGGGTACATATCGATTTGATTCAAAGTATGTGTAATACTTCGCTAAGAAGTCATATTGCCCTATTATGATGTATTGAAGAGTTCACTGTACTGACATTAATCTTCAGTGTCCATTGACAAGGTCATTGAACAATCAACCAGTATCTCAAATATTCCACATCTGTAGTAGTATCGCAGTCCACCATGATTTTCGTACTTTGCTGATAAATAACTCACGATCCTATGCCCATATTTCTCTGTTTTTTCATGGGAAACACTACAACTGAAAAGCCCAAGGTCTGTTCGCGGAATCCGCGGTGCAATTTGCTTTGTTTTTCACTCGCGATGTTCCAAGCTGGTTCAGGGTAGGTTGTCATGTGATGAGAGATCCCGATCAATTTAAGAGAGAAGAGAATTATGCTTACAAAAAACTCGGTTACCATTCATTTGTTCCTTTGGGAGATGAATAAATAAGGTGAACATTCTCATGAGATCGGTGATGTAGAGAATTGACTTCCGTGATTCGTTCGGGAATTAATCTGTTTCTTGATCCAAAGCTTGTTCGATGTCAATAGTGATATCTTGGACGAGTGCATTTAGTTCTTCAAATGACATCTCTTTGAACTCATTATCTAATTTGTGAAATTGCGGGATCAAGTCATGACTTGACCACATTCGTTGTTGGAGTTTATTAAAGATAAATAGCAGCAACTTTTTCTGAATTGGCGAACAGTCGCAGCGGTGGCGACATCTAGCGAATGAGTTCAGCCATTTGAAGCGGATGTCTTCAAAGTCGTTAAATGCATCATTAAATGCATCCTCGTTATCATGACGAAATGAATAATATTCGATCAGGAGTCGAATTGCTTTGCAGGCTTGTAGAACAATCCTCTCCGATTCATTCTCAAGGTACTTGGATAAAACGTTCACGCACGATATGACTAGACCATATGATCTACCAACCGTAAGCTTCGGCACCACTAGCAACATTCGGGTTAGCTCAGATTCGAGACACAAAAGGTTTAGCCCTGACATCTGAAGCTCTGCCGATTCATCTAACAGTAGATTTATGGTCGCCAGGAGAAGCCTGGAAAAATCTTTCTCTCTCTGTCTACCAAGGATGCAATCTTATTTGACCTGATACTCCAGTACAGAGCTTACAAACTCCACTGGGTCTGAGTTTTTACTTTTCAACATCGCAGCTGATGATTTGAGCCTAAGATCTATGCGGCTGGAATAGTGTGACTAATAATTGATCCACCAAATAGTTTTCAATGTGTCGGTAAAAATCTGATCTCTGCGTCTCCCGAATCAAGAAATGATGCCAACCAGTTCAAATTGGCTGAAGTGATTACGAACCGCCGAAATTCGGAGGAGGTGTTGGCGATGCATTTCAACGA
The DNA here is from genome assembly GCA_036939935.1 of Cyclotella atomus. Lineage (NCBI taxonomy): Eukaryota > Bacillariophyta > Thalassiosirophyceae > Thalassiosirales > Thalassiosiraceae > Cyclotella > Cyclotella atomus. Next base: position 1,330 of record JALLPI010000587.1, on the reverse strand, counting down.
AGTACAAATAATATTTGATGTCAAGACTGGCGCTGGATATAAGCCCAAATTGGTTTGCACTGAGTATCTGGAGAAACCCATTGTGAATAATCACCTCTGTTGCACTGTGATTGTTGGCTTCGAGTAACTTTGATAGAAGTAAAACAGAAGTTCCATTCATCATGGTTACCATCTTGTACAAAAAGAGATGTTGCATTCATCGTAGAAAGTACCATTCTGGGTATGAATCCAGAATCAATGATGTCTTGAGTTGGAGGCTCTTCCATGTTCACTAACTCCTCCAAGAGACTGAGAGATCCACAATAGCCTTCAGAAAACAATATATTGCTTAGAAATTTCGATGAGATCTCAAGACGAGGTTTAGTGTCCAGAACAATTTTGTCATCAAATACGACACCAAGCTTTTTGAATATATCAAATGTGTCGCTAGAGAGTAGATACAAATCGTTCTGTTCGTCTGGGAATGAACTCAGAATGGCAGCTGTAATCTCAGATGCATGCTTAGTTCTGTCGAGGTTTGAGATCAGTCTAGTAAAAGCCTCGCGTGTGGGTTCAAGCGTCAAGCTCAACCTTTGATACGGTATAACCTGAAAAAAATGAACCATCCAAGCAACAGCCCCCAAAAGTAACGTTTTTCACATTCCCAAATGAGATAATAAACGGAAAAGCTCTCATAGATGTTTCAAAATCAGTGACACACTCTGGGTCGTCTTCGTCTTCATCATCTGTACTTCGTCACGAATCTGAGAATTAGACTTCAACTGCTGGACAAAAAAGTAAATAAAAACATCTCTGACATCTATGAATTGCCTGCCCGCACTTGCATGCAGCTGGCATGCCTTGTGAATATGCAGCACTGAATGATCAAAGATACATTTGTCGATGAGAGATGTCAGTGACATGATAATGAATTATAATGATAATAATACACAAACTAACCTGTAACTAGGGCGTGGCATCCCTCATAGTACGCAATGTAGCGTCATGGACAGCACTCGAAAGATCAAGATAATTCATCACGTTAGCCCAGATCTCTGCAGGTAGATGCGCATCATTGTCGGGCTGCTGCTGCTGCTGCTGCTGCTGCTGCTTCGTCCGTTTAGCTGGCCTTGCTGAGGGAGCTGGCGGGATCTCGCGCGTGGTTTGGTAGACTTCTTCATCAGATAGATCTGTTTTGAAATTATTGTAGCTTTCCTCTGAGTGTTCTTGTATCTATGGAGCTTGAGAGCTTTTTTGTTAATTCCATCTTACCCTGTTTACCCCCCATATAGCCCTAAATTGGGAAGCGGCCGCTGAAGATCGTTTAATCGTTTTGTTGAAACGGAGTAAG
>JALLPI010000586.1:0-17413 GCA_036939935.1 Cyclotella atomus | reverse complement strand
TAGATAAAGTGGATGAACCAGTTCTCATCGCAAGATAAAGATATGACAGCTGTCTCCAATAACGGATACAATCCATATAATCCTCCTGTGACGTCACCTGCGACATGGCTATGACAGTCCCAAGAAATGACAACCCCTACCCCTAGAATTAACTGGTAGGATTGTCACCGTCACAGTTCTCAGCGTCTCTCTGATGATCCTGTGACGGATCACAGTCAGACAAAGTCTTCAGGTCCACACAATTGGCAAACTAGACACAACAAATCGCGAACTAAGGACGTAGCCGAGCACTAAGCTCATAAGATGCCAGCCTGGAGCAGCACGGCATGGCCAGAGAATACGAATAGCAGCAGGCAGCGCCGTGGTGGCACTGTGTCAACAAACAAATCAACTGGGGCCCATCGACGAACCAACAGAAGAGGTCCCGCCGCCGGCCATCACACAAACAACACGCCGCCAAGCAGGCAAACACAAAACGATCAACCTATGATGCGGGTAGAGGTTTCATCGGACAAGAGACCCTTCCTCTTACCCGAGAATCGGTCTTTCATTCACCCATCCAACAAATTAACACAATCCGCCTACGGCAGATGCACGTCTCTCAAGAGCTGACCCAACTGTTGCAGAGCACAACGAGGTTCCGCTTGGCCTCGGCTCCGGTCGATGAATCACACATCGAGTGATTGCAGACTTCCAAGGGTGGAGAGTAGCTAATCTCCAAGGGTGGGGTCGTATTCTACTTCATTTCCTACGGCAACACCCCCAACAAAAACAGTATTGTTCTGGACGAGCCACAGATGCCACAGACAGACGATTGGTGACCCTCTGGTCAAAGAAAAATGCCAACGCAATCAGGAAACAAACGGGCAGGTATGGATTCCCAAGGGTGATGGATAGAAATGGCATGAATGCGAGGCTAAACTTTGCTAACTACACAACAACAAATGCCGGTCTACAGACGCAATAAACAATCGCGTGCAAGGGTGTGACGATCCTGTGACGGATCATGGTCAGACGAAGTCTTCAGGTCCACACGATTGGCGAACTAGACACAACAAATCGCAAACTAAGAACGTAGCCGAGCAATAGCTCATAAGATGTTAGCACATCCTTAACCATGAACTTAGCTTTAGTCTACGTTCCATTGCGATCCGCTACACTAGTTCTCTACTCTCAGAGCTGCACTTTTTGGCGGGGCCCGCTCGAAATCTTTTGGTGACACAGGGACAACACACTCAGAGGCAACTTGCGGTGGACCATAGCAATACACTACAGTTCCTGTTGTCGAAGCCAATGCCGTTTTGGATTCGGGCAATTGCATGCAGAGGAGAGTCGGGTGGAAGAAGCGATGACATTGTGATTGAGCCTCGGCCCTGTAGGTTTTCGGAGTATAAGTTGGAGATGTCAGTGGGTGTGTGATTGTCCTGCATCCATTTTCTGATACTGTCAACTCCGTCGTGATATAATGTGGGATCAGTGCATCGAGTAATGTGTTCTGTGTCCTCCTTGGGCTTGTTGCAGCTCGGGCATCTTTTCTTGATGGACTTATTCCAGCGTGATTGGTATCCTGCATAATATTCACGATGCGGCGTTGTTTACAAGAATGCTCCCCTCATGTTCATCCACACAGATGGCTTTCTGTAAGCGCAACTATCATGGTTTGGTCTGCAATACTACTTTTTTCAATCATCTTGAACAAAAGTGAAAGTGGCAGCGACGGAGAAAAGACAAAAACCGAGTAGGCATATCTGGTGTACAATTTTGTAACGTGTATTGTGTGGGCAGTTGAAGTGTTTTTCAACGTACTGGATTATAATGGCTACTTTGATTGTCATTGTGTGGAAGGTGAAGACAGTCTATTACAGCCAAGAGTGGCTGAACATGTTCCAAATCAAAGAACAACGAACGATTTTTTGGCTCTTTCAGTTGAGGTTGCTCTTGCCATCTACTTCTTTGCAGATTCTACCATCGTTGCAGTTCATCTCAGTAACGAACTGATGCACGAGAGGCAAAGGGTATGATGATAGATGTATGTGTCAACTTCGTAGGATACAGCTTTCTTGCCTACAGGTTGTTGATCGATCAGAACGAATAGGCACGAACAATACAAAAAATATTCAGCTACAATTATCTGTTGAGCAATTTTTAACAATATTGCTTGTATCAATACTCACTACACAAACATTACAACACGTGTTTCATTCTTCGAGTACAAAATATTGAGCCCACCTTTGATCAGGGAATTTAAATAAGCTAATCCATCCGGTAACAGGTTCGCTGGTGCAGTCATCCTTAAGACAAATACGCCCACGGACACAGCCATCCTCAACCCCAGTCTGCAAAACTGTCAGGCATACACCTTGTTGAATGATGGTTATCGTAGAACTTCCTTGACTGATTGCCGAAGTCACTGCAACACCATGAGGATTTGTCACTTTGTACATTCCAATAGGCACGGGATCGGCAAATGTTCGTTGAACAAGCTGTCCACAGTAGCATACATTGTCTATAGATCCCAGAGTACTAACGGGAAAGATAAACAATGTCAAATACCCACCGGATGCGATCAATGCCCGAACAGCAACGACACTATACATGCTTTCTCGACCGCAATGACATTTAATCATCTCATCCTCCTCAAATTCTATTCGGGTCGTAACAACTTCGACACAAGAGCTGCAAGCTAGGATTGATTTGATCTTTGAACCAGTTCGACCTTCAGTGACGGTGCAGCCGGTGCTTGATGTAACAATATAAGCCCCTGATGGAAGAGGCGTGGCGTTGCTCTCCATCGATAGATTCTCATCAGTGCACAAAGAGATCCATCCACTCTTAAATTTCTTTTGCGGCCTTGCATTGACGCATCGCATGCCATCGACGTGCTCTGGAATCATAGGTGGTATCAGTATTGGTACCATGCAACGCGCGCGAACTGTTCTGACGCCGCATACCCCATCCGCAGCATTAATAATTTTTGTCGTCATTACCACAACTTGTATCTCAACAATCTCGACGCACTGCTTGTTGACTAGAATATGTGTGATGTTTCGATCGTTATCTGGAGCATCCGACAACGGGAGCTGAGCCAATGAGGTGGATTCCGAGTGAATGTATCCACTCAATCTGTCGCCTTCAACTCTGTAAACTCCAAGTGGCAATGGTTGGCTCCATGGACCATCATCTTCGTCTGATACCCCGGTTTCGTTACGTTGATTCCGCATCGCTTCCGCCTCGGCCCATTCTAAGCTTATCCAACCACCATATTCGACAAGTGTAAGTTGAGGTGGTGACGGAGAAGCCCTTTTTGTAGCCTGATATATTTCATTTGTATGAGTAAACAAATCAGATGAAAACGGATTCTTTTCTTGCTGGCTGTTTTTGCGTCGAAAGAATGCGTTGTTTTTCTTTTTGCTATTGCTAGCACCAGCAGATCCAGTATTCTCACCAATGCCTTCTATCTTTTTCATTTGACCGCGCAGCTCATCATCCAATTCAACTATCATTTCTTCTTGCCATACTATTTGTCCACGCACTCGCCCACCGTGGACAACTGTTTCTACTATCTCAACGTGTGATCCGGGAGGCAGGACTAAATCTTGAGAAGACACTGTCAGGACGGTGCGAGCCTTCTTCTTTTTAGTGGGGATATGGGAGAGCATATTTCTACCCCTTTCAGGTGTCGATTGGCTTTCTATAATTTCAATCTGATCATCCCGTTTCTTTATGTTCTTCTTAGTAACTAATCTTTGCTTGAGAACTTTGCGCTTTACGACAGCAGACCTTCGGTGGATATCAGCAGTGACTACAAGTCCAGGTGGTTTACAAGTGATTCGATGTACCCCGAGAGGAGTGTTCCATCCATGCATATTGTTTGTTGCTGGTTGAGATGATGTAACGGATGTGTCTGTTTTTACTTGCGCCACTTTATCGGCAGGCAATATGCCCTTGAAGTTGGACTTGAGCAGATTTGCATTTTGATTGGATACATGATGGTAGAATTGTTCATGAGTAGGCTCTTCAGAAGATGTTGTGTTGACTAATACCAAGTTCTCGCTCTTTCTGGAATAATTGCTGTCATCTAGTTCATCAACACTGTCTTCATTTGTTGTATTGAGCTCATCAGTATAATCTTCACTCTCGACCCTGCTGCTTTCATACTGAGACTGCACATCTTCGGCAACCGCAAATCTATTCCCATCCCCTTTATTAGCCTCCATGACATATCTCATCCAAGCTTCTCTGCGACACTTTTCTATCTTGCCCTTTACCATCTGATCTTGTCTCAACTCTTCAATGGTTAAAGGATTTCCGGTTGACGGGTCTGAAGGATCCAATACCAGGTATCTGATAATGGCAAGACGTTCATAAGTGTTTCCATCCGGGGTAAGGACTGGATCCTTCATTATGCATTTTGTCAATGGGCAGAAGAAGTATGTCGGGAGGATTGATGGATTCAAGTTGTCAGAGTTTGCAGATGAATTGAAAGATCCGGTGGATTTTCGCCTGGTTTGTAGTGCCTCCATTTCAGATAGCGTAGTAATATGGCCAGGCGGAAAATCTGTTTGATCGTATTGCTTCTCATTTTCTAATGCATCATCACTGTCTTCTGATTCATAATGTGCAGACTGATCGGATGTAGACGACTCATATGAATGAGCACTTTCATAATGCGAACTGACTCTATTAGAACTTTCTGTAGACAGATCATACGAGCGTTCTACACGCTGTTGCTGCGGCTCGATTGAGTTGTTCTCGTGACAGTCTTCATACTCATGGTGATCGAACCCGTAATCTGACCTGCTCACTGAACAGGAACGATCGAATGCGGCAATTGTCTCATCGTAGCCTTGGGCGTGATCAGATCTTATCGAGGCGTCATACTCATCTGCCGATCTTTCCGAGCTATTAATGGCGTCGACGGTATCATAGTAGTCAGTGTGTGGGGGTTGGTGAGACCCCGGTGGCTCGCTCATGGTGCCAGATTCACTTGAGATTGGGCGGTGGGTGGTGGGAGAGGTGGATCTCTTTTCTCTTTCCTAACGTCTTCCGACGTTCGAGGTATTAGATATAAGTAAGATTTCCAGAAGGGGGAGGAGGGAACTTTCACTTCCTTAGCGTGGTTATCATTATAATACTAGCGTCTAAAGTCACAACATCTTCTATAGAGAAGAGAGAACAGATAAATTCACCATCCGCCAACATCCGCACTTATTATTTAGCTCATCTCAGTGCCTCGACCATTTACTTTTCGTCCGTCAACTTATTCAGACTTCCTTTGATGACACCTCCTAACCTTTCTGTCAGTTTGTACTCCTCGTTCAATGACACAACCTTATCCACACTGATCTCGACCAAGTCTCCCACTGAATTCAAAACAGTCTCTGCACCCTTAACAAAGTCATAATCGTCATTGAGCTCTTCAACCTTCTTGGCAACACCTCCTAAGGTACTCTCGACGGCCAACAAGGGCGATCCAGTCTCTGTCGCCTTGGCCTTATCAACCGCTCCCTCCAAAACTTTTAGTGTAGTGTCCACGATCTTATTATCTTTTTCAAACTTTGCAAGGTAGTTGTAGATCAGCAAAGCAGTTTGAGACGCAGTATCAACAATCTTTTTAGGACTTGTGTCTTGAGTAACTTCATCGTCCTTTCGTGACAAATAGTTGGTAGCTGCAGCCAAGATGGCTCCTAGAATTGGACCACCCAGAAGAAATCCAGCAGACGCACCTATGAGGCCTGCGGTGAATTGAACGGTCGCCTCATTAACGGGTACGACGGCAAATTCACGAGGAACCGTGAATGATGTTTTGGGGAGTGGCGCTTTGGGTGCTGGAGGTGGTACTGGAGCCGGCGGAGGAGGAGCAACTGGTTGAGGTTCAGGAGTGGACGCAACCGGTTTGACTGCTTCGACTTTAGGAGGCTCTTCTACTTTCACATAAGGATTCTTCTTTGCAATCATTGCACTAGTCTCTTCGAGATATTTTGCATTGAAGGCTGCAAACTCTCCTGGTTTACCTGCTGCGTCGTACGCCAACTTCGCAGCTGCCTTGTAGTCAACAGAAGGACCTCGTGCGACTGGCTCTGAAACCTTAGCAGCAGGTTTTTCGACAGCAACAGGCTCTTCAGCTTTTACATAAGGATTTTTGGCAGCCATCAACATACTAGTCTCTTCAAGGTACTTAAGTTTGTATGCTTCAAATTCTCCAGACGCCCCTGCCGCTTCATAAGCTAAACGAGCTGTTGCATCATAATCGACGGAAGGTCCTCGAGCAGCCGCTGCCGTCTCGGCCGCAGGAACCGCTTTTCCATTAGATTTCTTTGATGGGTTTAACCTGGCTTCAAGTAAAGATCTCTGGAATGTTTCCGTGGCACCAAGTTGAAATGACTGCAAACGCGGTGGAGCGCCGTGCTGTGGAACGAATGCAAATGCCGATGATAGCAAGAGAAGGGTTGCTAAACAGTTGGAAGAGATTGATGCCATCATGGTGAGCTCTTAATGATGGCGAAGAAGAGGAAGAGGGGTCGGGGGTCGGTCAACTTCAAGATCGATTGTTTGGCGATCAATTATTGTGCTTGCCTACTTTTATGTTATGCGATCAAGGCGAAATTTGTCTGAAAGCCCTCTTTTTATGTCGCCAACAACTATCGAAGAATAGAAAGATCCAAGATCTTTGGTGTGTGCATTTGAGTTCAAGTTAAAACAGCAGTAACATGACATCATGATCAAGAGTGATGTTTCAGCTCGAATGTACAGTGCATCACCGCATCACATCACATGGTTGGCACCATTCCTGAACATCTAATACTCTCGTATCAACTCGTATCAAGTGTTCTCATCATCACATCCAACGCAATGGCCGACGACAAACCCGCCACAGATAACAAAGAAGACGCAACCGAGCCCCCCACTAAACAACCTAAAACAATGCTGCCCCAAGCACCTTCTTCAGAATGGCCCGAGGCTTGGCTCATGCCCGATGGCGAATGCGAGAATCAAAAGGCACCCAACAAATGCGAGCCCAATGTTGCGGTGAGCGTTGAAGAATTGCAGGCTTTGGGTATCAAGTAAGTTTGACTATATCTTGTTCCAAGCAGGGGTATGTCGTGACTAACGAAGGTATCTAACACGTTCACCACAGCTACTGGAAACTCGATGCAGGTGCCTACGAATATCCTGCCATCTCCGTGCCTTGGGATCCTTCTGACGCAGTTGATCCCAAGTTGAGCCAATTGCGTGATGATAGGGGCTATTCGTATGCGGATATCATTACGGTCCATCCTGAGAAACTGCCTGACTACGACAACAAAGTGAGTGGTCTTATTTGCTTTGCTATTCCAGTACAAATCATCTGCAATCTAATATCAATCGATTTGTTGCAGGTCAAAGCGTTCTTTGAGGAGCATATTCATGATGCCGAAGAAATCCGTTACATTCTCGGTGGCTCGGGTTACTTTGATGTACGTGACAAATCTGACAAATGGGTGCGCATCCACATCAAAGCGGGTGACCTCATGACTTTGCCGGAGGGCATCTACCACAGGTTCACCGTGGACGAGGATGATTGCATTCATGCCATGAGGCTTTTCAAAGGGCAGCCGGTGTGGACTCCGTTCAATCGGCCTCAAGAGGAGCATGAGAGTAGGGTGAAGTATGTTAAAGAGTTTTTGGAGGAAAAGAAGGAGGAGGCTTGAGGGATTGCTCGATAAGTGAGTTCATTCCTGAGTGATGCTTAAAAGGCGCACTTGTGATGTGTATTTGGGGGTACTTTCTCTTATTCTATGCATGGGGATCTGCTAGTTACTGCAATGATTCTTGATTGAGTGACTAATAAAAGTAAAGTGTTTTCAAATCTCCGGCTTTGCTTTAAGATATTATGCTCAACAGGTGCTTGCATTATTGCATCATTTGATCCCTTCTGTAACGACAAAGTATAAATCAAATCAATATACATCAATATTACAAGCAACTCTGCAGTGTGTGCACTGACTTCTGTATCCTGTATGCAGACCATTGAAACACCGGATGGTAAGGTTCCGTTATTTGCTAAGGATTAGTAAGTAGTGCTTTGGTAACCCATCGGTTATTTACTTCTTTACAATCTACATATCGGTACTTCTATTGTGAATGACAGCACACGTAAGTAACATCACATTCTGAGAGTGCTAGTCAGCAGGAATGATCAGTTTCATTGACAAATCCCAAAGTGGCTTCTCAATATCCTTGTGCGAGGTCATCATCTCATCATTAACTTGACCATCCTGGTAAAAACCTCCGCTCTCGAGCTTGCTTGTATCTTGTACCGTGGTGTAAATGATATTTTGTGCTCCCTGAACAGAACTGCGTTGGAACAATCTCATCAAGGACCCAACAATCAATCGTTTGTAAGATGGCATTTCGACATATCTTCCCAGCTGAGACTTGCAAAATCCAGGGCATACTGCGTAGGCTGTTACATTGGATCCCTCTAATTCTTTGGCAAGATATCGAGCTGTTATCGCATTCATCAATTTGCTATCGCAATACCCACTTAGAGCAAATCCCTTTTCTGGCTGTTCTCTTCCTTCTGTTACAAAGTCTTTACTTTGCATGTCGATCTTTCCACTTTTGCTCAAACTAGATGACACGAATACTACTCTAGAGCCCATCCCACTGTTTTTGAGAAGTGGTAACAACTCTTGAACTAACAAGAAATGCGCCAAATGATTAACACCAAAATGAACCTCAAATCCATCATTGGTTTTCTTCTTTTGATCCATTGGCATCCATACTCCTGCATTGCAAATCAGAGCATAGAGAGTTTCCTTCTCCTTGAGATCCATTGCGAACTTACGCACTGATGCAAGAGAAGAAAAGTCCAACTCCATGTGAGATACATCCTCATTGCCCGTTGCAGCTCGAATGCTATTCACAGCCGTTTGGGCCGAGACGGTATCACGACAACCTAGGATAATTGGAGCTCCACGCCTGGCCAAGTCGAGTGCAGTTTCGTAGCCCAAGCCTGTATTCCCCCCAGTTATGACAATGGTGTGCTTTTTGGTCAGTGCAATGGGATGAGTGATGGAGCCAGCAGTCAGCCATTTTGCAGAGATGCGACGGCGAAAGAGGTAGACGCCCGTGGCAAAGAAGGCGGAGGTGCCGCCAAAGATTGTAAGGGCTCCCATAATGTTAATAAGGGAAGGATTGAGTTCCCGCTTCAAGTTGATTTGGCACTTTACCTTTGGTGTTGAAACAGAAGATGCTCATTGCAACGTCACACACCTGTGTTGAAACGAATCTTTCTCGTTTACTAGAAAGGTACTTTCAAAGTAATTTGCCTCCTCTCTTCCTCCTCTACAGCATGCCATCTTCAATAGTCACCCTTGAATTGTCCTCGTGCAATGAGCTAGTTAGTGCGCAACAGCAAATGTATGAGCTTACTGTCTCTAGCATTTCGATACGAACAGATATCGATGAAACTGGAAGCTCTCCAGGAAAGGCTCCTATCATCAGTGGAGGCTGCAAGTCACTATCATTTCGAATCGCTGCATCTGAAAATTCATCTGACCCACCAATCCAATTCACCAATGTCATAACGGCTCTGATTCAAAGTAGCAGCAACAAGCTGATTTTGAGGCAGTGGAAGCGAGGTGCATGTTGGTGGAATTGCAATGCTAACAACAACAGGTTAATATCAAACATAACTCGTGGAGCGACATCTTTTTCTGGAGAAACAGAACAAACAGAAGAAGATTCAACTACTTTACTAATGGCAAAAGCTGAAGTTGAGGGTTATAGAGTTGCAAACTTGGCTTTTCGTGATGAGGATGTTTACATTGCTCAAGTTTTGTACTTCTCTCATGACGAATTGCATCCTGCCGCTTTGAATATCGCAAGTGACAAGGATGGTGACATTGCCAGCAATACAACCGACGATGGCTTCATTGAACCATGGGCTATTCTATCTTATTTTGAACATGACACATGTACACCGAGGAAATCTGTTTCTACGACCTCTTGCATTAACGAAATCCGATTGAAGGATGATCTAAGCTTCAGTATGCAGTTAGAAACACCCACAACCAATACAAATGATTCACCAGAATGCACCATGTGCAGCTATTATCCAACGACTATGATCAAAACTCGGCATGAGTTTGGATTTGATGAGCCACATCCACGCCATGGACGAGTTCCTGCTGATGAATGTTTGGGTTACGTGAAGATGATTCTCAGAGATGTAGTGTTTCCACTACAGCGGTATTTCTTTTTGACACAGCGGACAGATATTGATAGGTTTGACCTAGCTTCTCTATCGTGTTTACATCGGGTTCAATGTGGAGACAATGCATCAGCAATGGAGCCAAAAGCGTTTCAATACCTTGATATGGTTTCCCTATGCAATCATGCACTGGATGGCCTATCATCTTCATCAAAATACAGTGAAAATAGGACAAGGGTCATCCTTGAGATGCTAAAGCAGTGCGTCACAACATTACAAAATGAGTGGATAGATCTCGAAAGCATCGACTCGCTGCCTCCAGTACTATGCCATATGGACTTACAACCGCAGAATCTCGCATTTCGCCATGAAGCCATTTCGACGCAACTCAACGCTAACCATGAAGTAGACTCGTGTAAAGTTGCCGCAGTTATGGATTGGGAAGAGGCGTGCTATGCCGATCCAAGGTTTGAGTTGATATTGATCTGCCGTAAGGTACTGACTAATCGTGAGCAAGCTGAAATAGTGTGGCAGTTATTCTCCGAACAAGTTCAGGTGTGGAAACAAGAAATTATGCGTCGAAACCACGGTCATGAAATAGGTTGGAATGCTGGACCTCTCGAGCCATGGCTGAAACTTGAATGTGTACATAGTTTGTGTACTTTGGTGATTCAACTTTTAGACAGTGTGGGTGGTGGAAGAAGTCCTTGGGAAACCAAGACAGACTTGCTCGAAAAGATAAACAGAGAAAGACAGAGGCTTGTTATCATGGGATGGGCATTTTGTGATGTAAAGTAGTATTGGTTTAGATTGGCTCTTCTCTATTATATAAAAAGTGATTTGTTCACTTCAATTTCTAGCGACATAGTTCTTACTTGACGAGAAAGGAATGCAAATCTCGCAACTCTGCTCTGCTCACATGCAATGGCGCTACGAATCCAGTATCTTTTCTGCAAGGCACAATAACTTTGCCCCATAAACTTCCATCCTGTGTTGTTTGTTTTGCAGATGATGTATTTGCGCTTCCTTTTACAAGTGTTCGTTGGGTTCCTAGTGACAGTGTTGCATCATGCAACCTATTCTCAGCCAGACGTTGTCTCTGCTTCAGGTCGTTTAGTTGAGAGCGCGACAACACATCAGTATTAGATAGCTCTGCAATAGAGAATGATGCTTTCGCCAGACGAACTTCATGTCTTGCCAGGTCGACTTCTTCCATGCAACCCTTATCATGCTGCGATCTCATCTGCATATTCAATGGAGTCAGCTTTGATAGTGCAGATCCTACATTTTGAGCCTTCCAATACGATGCCGACTTTGTAGCGGATGCTAAAGCGGGCCTGAATAATGATGTTTCCAATGAGATAGATTCCAGCATCAAATCACGAGAAGATATCCCTATTGCTTTACTGGCACTTCCAAATTGATTCATTGTTGCTTCAAGGTCGGCCACAGAGGACGCCTTTTTGGGAGTGATTCGACCCGATGCCTGCCTGGACACACGAGGAGTTCTTGATTTGTCTTTGAGTGCGCGAATTTCTCTTTGGTACTCATCGGCCTGCTGTTCCATCACTTCGATGGCTTCTTGCAAAACACGAACTTCTTCTTTCAGTTTAATGGTATCTGAGGAGGGAGATCCCGGCACCTTGACGCCCTTGGTTGGTGACATGAGGTTGGATGATGATTTAGTGATGAGAGTTTCCAGTTCCACGATGCGTGAGTTTTGCATCGCAATCTCTTTGGATTTTGATAAGAGGCTCTGTTGATGAAAAAAGGATTTAAGTGAGTGTCCCCAGGAGGTTAGAAAGACATCAGCAACGACAACGACGATCAATGTACCTTTTCTAGATTGGCAATTTTACTATTTGCTTTCTCAAGCTCGGGCTCATTCTCTACAGCAACTGTAAGCTTTTCTTCAATCGCTCTAGCCCGCACGAGATAGTTGATATCTTCCGGATCTCCATCGACAGCTCGAACCTGCGCCACCACATTCGTAAGTCCTCCCCACGTGTCTTCAAACTCGGGGGATAAGTGGTGAAAGGTGGTTGAGTCGTTTTCGCCTAGGTCGGACTTACGGAGTAACGCCGAGAGCTGCCGAATTACATTGACGACATCTTCTAGCATTGATGAGCACTTGTTAACATTTTCAGACGACACAGATTTCCCACTGAAGGCTTCTTTGGCGCACTTGAACAATGCCAACGATTTCGTTTCATATGATGCTGCTAGATCGTCGAGTGCATGAACCGTTTCACTGTCATTTAGGCGAAGGCCGGAGAACTTTCTGCAGACATCGGATACATTGCTGCAGCTCTGTTTTGCTTTTTCGAGGGCGAACGCGAGGTTAGCTAGTGTAGGTGCGGGAGGCTCATTTTCTGCATCATCCACTAAGATGGCCGATGCCAGCACAGCAGTAGCGCCCAAACAAGAAAAGCGACCTAGTGATAGAGATTTCAGCGCTTCTAACCCTGGCGGATTCCAATCTTGTGGGATGACCGGTTTGCCTGATTGATCAGAGGTGCTGAACAAGGCCAGACTTGTACTCTGTGCGGACTGGTTCAATTCGGATAAAGATGATCGTAGAGGCGACAGCATGCCTTCTGTCTTCAAAAGCTTCAACTGTTCACTAAGTGCCACATCCAACTGAGATATTGAATGCATCACAATGCTTCCCAAGTCAGCTGACAGTTCTTCACTCATCAACTCAGGCCACTGTCCTGCAGCGAGGAAACGCAAGGCGTCGGAACCCACTCTGATTACCGTACTAGCGAATTCTACCTGATGAATCATGGTAGCAATCTGCTGCGACGATGCATCCGAAAGAACCACATCCGCTCCCTCTTCGAGAACATTGAACTCAGACAGCCCTGAAACACCCTTTTCGATGGCTTTATTAAACACTCCCTCGAGCGTCGACAGTGAAACAGCTGCTTTATCGGCAACTTCACTCAACTCGGTTTCTCCCTTAATAGCAGCCAATTCAGCAGATACAAGACCAGATGGAAGCAAAGTTTCCAATCTGTTACATAAATATGTGGCGTTTCTAGCAGTAATGGCATCAAAGACTGCATTGCACTCTCGCTTACGAGCAGCACTAGCATCTGCGGCGAGTTGGGCCGCTTGTGCCATGGCTTTTTGAGATTTAGCGATGAGGTGACTTTTTTCTCCTTGTTCTCCCTCGGTGAGTGCAAGGAGGGCATTCTTTTCTTGCCTGAGAGACGAGATGGATGAACGAAAGTCGGTTACGTATCGTTGGAAGTCTTCTTCTCGACGTTTCTGCATACGAATCGCCTCTTCTAAGTTCCTAATCAAGGCATCTCTTCCCTCAAGATCTCTCAGTACAGCCTTCAACTCATCACTCTGAACCTCCTCCATCTCTGCTGCGATTTCGGCACTTTCTTCTAGTTCTCTGATTGTTCGAGATAAGCCTGCATTATCTTGCTCCAACGCCCAAACCTTGTCGGAGAGGATTTCAATCGTCTCTTCCAATGAAGTAGTTTGATCAACCATGTCTTTGAGCTCCTGGACTTCGCTGACTGTTGTGGCGTGTTTAGACTTCAGCTCCTCTAATTCGTTTTGCAATGACTCTTTAGACGTTGAGTCTGTCTGAAGTAGCTTGAGCTGTTTCTGCAAATCGTTTTTCTCTTGCTCTGATTGTTCTCTTAGACGTAAAATAGCCGTTCGCAACCGAGAGTTTTGCAGTGATAGCGAGCGTGCGGCGTCAGAATCGGATCCTTCGACTGCTGCTCCTTCAACAGCCTCGGCGTCAACCGCAGCACCTCTCTGCATCTGTCCTTTCACGTCGTCAAGTTCCAACTGAGTCGATTCCAAATCAATCTTCATTTCCTCCAATTGATCTTGCATCATTTCATTCTCCTCCTTTAGAGCTTCTTTATCCAACACCAACTCTTCTAATGTAGCCTCCAGGTCCATCTTTTCGTTCTCTAAATCGGCATTTTTGCGCTGAAGAGTAGTGACTTCGGCTTTTAGTTTGGCCATGGAAACCTCAGACACATTGCCAGACTTGTCAGATGCACGCTCCTGCAGAATAGAATATTCACGTTGCAAACTTTCCAACTGACTAGCCATAGTTGATTTCTCAGCTGTGAAACTTTGCTGCTCCTCAAGTCTTGATTGTTTCTCGCTCTCCAATTTGTCCACCAATGCGTGTAATTTGTTAGTCATGTTTGCAATCCTTTCCTGAGACTCGCTCAACTCCAGTTCGAGATTAGTTTTGGTAGATGCCATTTCACTTAGTTGAGACATCAGTTCGTTGTTTCGGTCTAATAAAGCCTGTGAGACTGCTGCGGCTGCCTTGTTGACTACCTGTTCGTTGTCATCATCTTCGTCCTCGCTTTCGGACTCACTGCCATCACTGCCAGACCCTTCACCTGCCAGTTCATCCTTCAAACTTCGAGCCGATTCTTCACCAGGAGTCTTGCTTTCAACTGCTGCAACTCGCCCTGCTGTACCGGGAGTTCTAGCTTTCGCACTAGGTGATTTCTTCTCACTTAAAGCCAGTGCCCCCATGGCATACATTCGAACAGCATCGTGAGTACTTTGCTCCGCCCCTTTGGACATGAAATCGAGACTACTTTGTAGTGAAGCATTTTCTGTCTCCTTCTTTTGAAGTTCTGATTTTAAGTTGGTGATGACTGATTGGAGACGTGCCAATTCCGCTCGATAGCCGGGAGTGGCATGAGATAGATCAACCTTTGATTCGGAATCATCCTTAGACTCTTCACTTAGCTTGCTTTCCTCGTTGTCACCGGCAGCATTTGCTTCTTTCCTCTCCTCAACATTTTCAGATTGAACGTCTTCTGATTTGCTATCTTCTCTACTTGGCGTACTTATAGCCTTGCGTTCTTTTGTCAAAGCCTCTCTCTTAGCACGTATTTCCTTCAAACGGTCCGAGACTGCATCATCATTTTTGGGTGTATCACTAGCTGTACTGCTAGCTGCACCAGTGGAAGTTCGTGATCGAGTTCTAACCGGAGATACAGCACTTTTTGCAGACCCTGCGCTAGCCCTCGTGGCCCTACTGCTTGCGGAGCCGGTGCTGCCCGCTGCTGCAGCTTTATCTGCCTTCAACTCTGGAACCTCTCTCAATAACCTCATCTCCTCCAATTTGGTCAAGGTTCGTTTCTCCAATCCGCCAGCAGTAGCCTTTTCTTCTTTCATAAACAACCCCCCTTTGTCGGGGGCATTAAAATATTTGACACCCTCGACAGAGCCATCATTCTTTCCTTTCCCCACGCTGCTGCCAGTTAGGCGAATACCGATCCAATTGCCAGAAGAGAATTTTACAGTTCCATGATGGAGAATGATACCTTCTAATGGTGGGCTTTGGGTGGTCACCAGAACAGGATCGTGCAATTTTAGGTCTGTCATTATTGTTCTCCGGTTTCTTCCGTTCAATACGCTGCATATAGAATCAGACGGAAGAACCAAGTTAAATTGCAATATTCATATATATTTTGAGAATCAAGCCAACAGCAAAGGACGAAGCTAACAATCGGGCAATAGTTGGCAGATGAATAAAAGATATGGCAAGAAACGCTGACAATATCTACGACGCATTGCATTCAAGAATCTAAGGCCGTGGATCTTACGGTGATATGTCAGCTCTACAGATGAAAATACCTAGCCCTGTGTAGCAGGGAGATGAGAGAGCAGGGAACAGGACGGACGAGAATGTTCTAAAGGGCAGTAACAGGCCAAGAGTCAAGTGGTATCGTTGATTTGATTGAGGTTGATTGTATTATCCATTAGACCCGTTCTACATGAAGATGTTGTGGAATAAATAGGTAGAACCTTCTCGTAATAGAACGGGTCTAAAGCTGTCTAGCCCGCTCGCACCTCGCCCCTGCCTCGCCCACCGCTCCACGTGGATAAAAGAGCAACCAAGCCAAGTGTGGCAGCGGCAGCAGCAATCCAAGCTAGGCCAATAATCTCCAAAGCAGCAGCGAAAGCAATTGCAGATAGCAAGTTGTTATAATAGTGAGGGGCGAAGGCTAACAGCTCGGCAATTTCCAACTGCAATCCAAACAAGATAAACACAAAAATCATGATAGACCTAATCCGCGACACAATCGACAAACAAGTAATCGAACTGAAGAAGCTATGGGCCAATAAGCGAATGCTGACGTTCCAGCTGCTGAACTTGGCAATGATTGTTTTTTCGGCGTTGATGATTTGGAAAGGGTTGATGTTTGTTACAAAGGTGAGGCGTGTTGTGTGTGCTGGAGCGGGGAGCTGCTGCTATCATTGTATCAATTGATTGTTGTGTTGCTGTCTTTTTGAAGTGTGCTGAGATAATAACTCACTTTTGTTTACAAATACTATTACTTATACTATTCAAAACCCAGTCTGAATCGCCAGTAGTTGTAGTCCTCTCCGGCTCCATGGAGCCAGCCTTCCAACGCGGTGACATCCTATTCCTGAACAACTCAGTCCAAAAAGTATACGTAGGAGACGTTGTCGTATTCAAAATCAAAGACCGTGACATTCCCATAGTCCACCGTATCTTAAAAGTACATGAAAAGCCCGATGGTAAAGTAGAATTGTTGACAAAGGGTGATAACAATCGTGTAGATGATAGGGGACTTTATGCTCCGGGACAGTTGTGGTTGGAGAGGGAGGATATTTTGGGCAAAGCTGTGGGAACCTTGAGATATGTTGGTATGGTGACGATTGCGTTGAACGATTATCCAGTATTGAAGTATGTGCTTGTGGGGATGATGGGGCTGTTTGTGCTGACTTCCAAGGAAGGTTAGAGAAATACAATCAGCAAAATGCATAAAGTAATGGTGCATTCGATCGAAATTCACGTTATTGATAAGCTTTGATGCCTACTGTTGTGGTGTGTGATCAGTGACTGTTGTCCTCGATTCTGCAATTGCATGGCAGCCCAAATCAATCAGCTTCTTTGCCATCCATTTTCCATTCGTTTCCTCTTCTTTCTTCTTACTTCTCTGGCAGCACTTTTCCCAGCTCATCTTTCCATCTTGAAACACCTCATCTTTTCCATGCAATACCTTCACACCATTCTCTCCAAGTAGACAGTAGTAATGGCAGTCCATGTCACGAAAACCCTTTTCTGCTTCTGTCAAATCCATTCCCAATTCAGTACTTTCCGATCTGTGATTTTTCTGGACTGATTCTGTTTATTAGTTAAACCTATCTAGAAACTACTATCAAAGTCCTACAATAAACTAA
>JALLPI010000585.1:0-17427 GCA_036939935.1 Cyclotella atomus | reverse complement strand
TTCAATTCGTTTTTAAGTAGATAAGACGTACTTAAAGTAGATAGAACCTTGGCCTATGTCATGCACTCCAAAAAAGGAAAACAAAACTCGGGGGATGAGTGGGATGTGTGGAAACAATAATTTGTCTAAGAATATATTACTTGTGAACATTGCTTCAACAGAAGTGAAAGTACAATATAGTAGATACATGGAAATGATTAAGAGTGTTTTTTAACCAATCATCTTCATATTATATGCTTACTCTAGCGTTCATGTTGGCCCACAGGTGGCCCATAGTAGATAAGTGGGCAAATAGGATGGTGTTTGAGGACTGATCATCACAGCCAAATGCAATACTGTTGAGACTCTGTGCTGCACTTGTTGTATTTTCCACTTGGTCTCGCCCTTCTCTGATGTATGCCAGAAGTCGTAGCTAAAGGAAAAGAGTTCAAACCAGGTGCGGGCATCTGGTTTCATATCATTATAGATAGGATCCAACTTGCCTTGTCACGAATTATTTTTGATCAAGGTAAGAGGAATGGTTTGGATCTCGGGAGAACCATTGACGGCCACTTTAACTTTAACTTGATACTGAATCAAGCAGTTGATAATCTCATTAGATGTAAATGTGGTTTGCCTTTGTCTGGCTTGTTGATGGTGGTAATGCCACCATTGGACAGGAAATTTGCCTTGCTTGAGAAGCTTTCCATTATGGACAGCCTTTCTGGTAGCTCAGTAATTATCTTGAGATGCATTTAATTCAGATTCAGAATGATACAGTATAGGTGCATGACTGTAAGCTGGAGGTATCCCATGAGACAGGAGGGAGATTCACAGGGTCAAAGTAAAGTTTGATGAGTAATTCTTGGTATAAAACATAACACCTCTTCTGCTTTTGATTTTTTCACCAACTCAGCATCACTAATCACTTCTGTGTGATGGTGAGAAACTGCTGGCTCGGGAGGAGGAGCAGAAGGAGTGATTGGTGGAGGCGAGGTGGTTTGGGAGTGCTAGTACTGGTACTGGTACTGGATTTTGGTAGTATAAAGTTGAAGGAAGCAAAGCTCATTTTGTTGACTGATGGCGCACATAAGTTGATACTACTTTTGATGACCCTAAAATGATAATATTTTTTAAAGGTAACTGCAAGCTCACCATGTTCATTGAAAGCTAGGCAATTTTGCATGGTGAAACTCAAACTTTAGTGACGTTGATGGATCTTCTGACTCATGGAATGTGATGTGCCATCCCATCCTGGCAGAAGGATTGTTTGGTCGGAGTCAGTAGTAGTCATTTGGCCTGTTGTTATAATGACTTATAACCAACAGATCTGTAGCTGAGAATGTTGTATGTTGTCCACTGAGGTGGAGACGTCAACCTCAAGCACAAATGAGCAGAAGAGAAGCTGAAGAAGTGACCACAGTCAGCAGGGAGTTCACTATATTATGACGACAAAGGCAGTACAATGGACACATGAGCATTACCAATTACCATTGTGATCTTTTAGACCTGGCTTTAGGTTTTTCCCTTAGATACCACTCTCATAAAAGTGGGCCAAGGGATTACCTTATCAACTCCAGCTTTTTAATGCACATGGCCACATAGGCTCCGTGTGTGACGTTTTGTTGAACCCATTGTTTGCCTATGCAAAGAACATGGTCAGTTCAACCACTGATGAAGTTGGAGTCAAACTTGAAAGAGCTGATGTGGTCCAACTGATGCTGACGGTGTCCTAACACTATAAATTTCATTAGGCTGATAATCAGGTGCAGGTCTAAATGAATAGAATGGTACAAAGTAAAATAGTAATCTTGCTGTTTGAGCAAATCTTAACGGACCCTAACCTTCTTTGTTGCAGTCTACTGCCATGACCAAGCTTATCATGATAGCAACTTGTAGTTTGTAGTCCTCTTGAATAAGAAATAGCCTCCGGGCTCTGCCCTCCGGCTAGCCCTTCGGGAATGCAACTCTGCTTAAAACACAGTCGATAGATACAGGAACGTACACCTGTCAGGGATGGCTGGGAGGCGTGGGGGGTAGGGGCACAGCGCCCCCCACAAGGGAAACATATTTACCCATCACTAAGTAGATTAGTGTACTTAAGAAGATAAGGACACACGGACACAGAGACACAGAAAGAGACAGAGACACCTCCCTGGCCTGTTCATTAATTAGATGTGAAAGTGTTGTAGTCTGGAAAGATGTGATCTGATGCCTAAATGAATGAGGAATGGTTCCATTTGTTTTATGTAGATTCCCTTACAATATAGAAGATATAATGCTGCAATGAATCCTGTCTTTTTCAGTACTAAGGACTCCGGTTTGAAGAGTGGAAAAAGTATTCTCAGATCAGGAGGTGCCAAAGGTTAAGTCAGTGAAAGAAGCATTTAGTGCTATGATTAGAACAGGAGGGAAAGATGCTAGTGTTGAAAAGCTTGTATTTATTTCAAATCCAGATAGGGAAGGTAATACAATTAGGACAAATGGTTTTGACAAATAATGAAGAAATCTGCTACCACTCCTATAGCTTCTAACACTTTTTGCTTCAAAACAAGAAAGACGCCAAATCAATCATCAATATTAACACGACACCCCAAACAAGTATCTCATTTTTTTCTTCTCATCCCAAAATGTCTGACCCCATGCACAACATGAACAAACACATTTCAAAGCAGATTCTGAGTTCAACTTTGGCGCTATCTACTGGTTTTGTTGAATTTTCTTTTACAGACCCAAGAATGACTCCTATAGCCTTTCAGCCTTTTTAACAATGTCGTCTGTTTCTAGACGCTCTTTTCCTTCAACTAACATTTGTAGCGCGTGAGGATGATGTCCAACATAGCCTGAATATTGTACAACTTCATCTTTGACACGTGCATTGTATGCATCAATGCCCTCATTTGCAAATACATGTTAAGCTTCCACGTTTGCAGGTGAATTAAAGTTTGGATGGGCCAGCCATTGCTGAACAGTGAATAAGATCTCAGGAAGGGTAATCTCCGAGCTCCAACCATTTTCCTCGTTTATAGTTCTAACAGAAACAGTCCCAGACGGGTAAGCATTGGCGTGGAACAAGCCTACTTTAACCTGGCATTTGGGTGGTTTTGGGCGGTGTACCTCAATATCAGGCCCAGGTATATAACACATCAAGCCGGTTATAAGGTCAGTACTATATTGCCATTGCCCCCGCTTTTCTCGAATTTGATAGATTTCAACATCATACAAAGCATCAGGTTTGTATTCAATCCACGCCCTACAATCATTCAAGTACTTCATCTGAAGCTCATGTGCCTCCAAATCCGAGATCCTCGTCTTCATCGACTCGATGTCTTGCTTCATTTCATCTATCTTCTCTTCGTATCTAGCAGCGATGGAACTCTGCATTAAACTCATGTGACGGATCAAGCCATCATCAGATAGATGTCTGTTCGTATCTTTTCGAGGACATTCATGATCACATCCCTCTAAATCACACTGATAACTTTGAACTCGCATTTCTCATCGTGCCGTTGCAAATCTGCACATTGACCTGTCCATGTGCAAGCCTCGTCATCTGCCGGAACTGCCACACCATCGTTCCCTCTCTTTCGTTTATTCGATCTATCATCACTATTGCCATTTGGACATTTCACCGTCATGGATCCAATCAGTTCTCTGGCAACAAAGCTAGGGACGGCACCTGTAACCTTCACACGACACGTCGGACATGATTTTGTGGGCAAGACAGCCGTTGCGCAGGCATCACAAAATGAATGTCCACACTCTTTCATCCCTACTGCATTTTGAAGAACGTCGTGGCAGATGGCGCATTTGCAGCTGTCGGGAGGCTGCGACGTGAATATTTCGGCTGGGTAGCCCATGGTTGCAAGCTGTGAGAACGGACGAGGTGTTGTGTGGTTGCGTGGCTCTTGAATGCAATGTGTGTGTGGGGTCACTACGTAATGTTAAGAGCTATCTATGTAACTCCGTGGCGACCGAATTGCAAAGAAGTTCCAGAAAATGGCGGGACTTCAGTGCTTGGAGAACGACGAGTATTGTTTTCCTGCCGAATGTACTGCTCCTCCATCAAACTGTCAAAGAATCTCCAACAATCTTCATCGTCTGAAACACTGACAGAGTCATCGGACTGGATGTTAGGGCCTCCGCAGAATGTGAGCTTGGTGAGCGAGTTGTTTATATGGTTAGCCAAATGAGTGATGCTTGCTGATGCTTGGCGCAGTTTGTTGAAGATGGAGAAGAAAACTCAATCTTCAATTGATTCTCCACTTCGCGCCCCCCTCTCTGCAAAAAAGTCGAGTTGCCTTCCTGAAACGTATCGACCACAAAAAGAACCCATTCAATACAGCCCTTTTTCAAATCGAGAAAGACCAAACATGTGAATGCCAACATAGCTGCTGCCAATCTTCAACTCAACAAGCCAACACACACAAGCGTTAACTTCTACTTCATCTCCTCTGCCAACAACAGCAGGCAACAACACAAATGCAAATCAACAAGCAACACTACACCACCATGAAGAAATCAAACAAACGTCTTAGCAATCCCTCCATCCTTCGCGAAATACAAATGAAGAAACACATCACACAAACAAGTTTAGACTCATGCTCATCCTCCAGTCTCTCCACCATCCGAAATACGGCATCCTACAGCACAGACATAAGTAGTCAAGACAGCTACCAAAGCAATCTCGAGACCAAATCTACCACCACAGCAACGCTCATGAAACTAATGCACGATGACAACAATGCATGTGTGTGTGCTGCAGATTTACTGGGGATGGAGGATGCCTACTCCTTGGCGAGTGATCATGGATTGATGGATGTGAAGGAGGAAAGTTATTGGTTTGATGAAGATGAAGATGATGATTACAATGGGCACAGCAGTGAAGGTGAAGAATCGGAAGATGCATCCGAGAAAAGTGAGACAAGTACCAAGATTTGTGAACAAGAGTGCGATATAGTGGTGGAGGCAGTATCTAGTGATAGTCAAGATAGTCTCATCAATGGACTGATTACTATTGATTTACAGCCCAAGGTTAGAGTTTGGCGTGATGAGGGCTTTGTGGACAAGACTTTGGAATGTGATGTGGCATCGAGTGCAAGTGATTCGACTGCATCCACTACAGAGAAGGAGACGACGCAGCATGCTGATATGATTGAGACTATGAGTGAATCTGTTTCTGAATCATCTGATGAGGAAAAGCATGCAGTTGATAATCTTGAGCGAAAGGATTCAAACTCTTCTGAGGAAACGAATCAAGTGCCTGCTCGAGCTCCAGAGAGTCTCTCCGTTTTCGTTCCGCACAATGATCATGACAACGGATCAGTCAAGCAGATTGGAGATGTACCTCAAGAGTTCAGTGCGTCTCCGTCTAGTAAAAGCAAAGCTTCGAATCAAGACGAGGAGAACCAAACAATCAGCAAGCACACCTCACACAAAACCAAGGTCAGGGGCTCCACACAGAAGCCACCACGCAAACAATCATCCGGATACATCTCTCCGCGTCAACAACTCGCCCATAAATGTCTCCAAGACGCACTCAAGGTAATTCAACGCGAAGATGCAGCCAATGCTAGTATGAACACATCTATGAGCAGAGAGGAGTTGCATTCCTTGACAAATGTTGGATGTGTCATGATGCTAAAAAAGAAGGAAAGAGAAAGGGGTAGAGAGAAGCAGGATGGTCGAGAATGTGAATTGGAGCTTGAGAAAGTTGTGCCAAATGCTGATGAGCAGAGAGACGATAGAAGTACGACTGCATTTGACGATGATGAAGCACGTGAGGATATCGAATTGGACGTAGTCCATTCGGGAGGCACTGTTGGAGCCCCTTCACTTGTTTCCTACATTGGTACAATTGCCGGTAGCTCAATCATCAAGAGCTGTTCAATTGAGTCAAACAATGAGTCACCGTTGGATCCACCTTCTGCTGACTCTTTAGATGATTCTGATTCTCAGCTCCTTCAAGTCGAGTCTGATTCCACCGCCGGATTATCGTACATAGGAACTGCTGTGATGCAGGACACGTCCCTTACCGCATTGAACAGCGAGGATAAGGTCACAGATGTTCCTCAGTATAATGCCAGTTGTGAAAAGAAGAAGTTGTTGCAAGAGGATGACATGGATTTGATGCAAGTTGAAACTACGCCCACTGATGACGAGACTATTAGTTTGGATGTGGCGGCATCGCAGTCGTTTGGATCTGTAGCACGGACACCTAAAATGTCTTGTGAAGATAACGTGCATCTGCATAATTTGCCATCAGTGGATTCGATTGACGAGAAAGATGATACGCTTAGTCCACTCCCACCACTACACAAGTTGGGACGTGCCTGGCACTCTCCTGCAAGAAGTTATGCCACCAGCTTAGCAGCAAGTAGTGCTAGCACAAGTGTATCGGATGTGTTTGGTATGTTGAGAACTTCGTTGAATCCAAATTCCCACGAAAATGAGGAAATGATTGCTTCGAGCTCATCTGCCGAAGAGAATGAGGAGATGCTTACCGCAGATTTGAGTCTATTGAAGCAAGACATGACCACATTGACATCTAGAGGAGGCTTATCCAAAAAGAAACGAAGCAAAAGCATGACATCAATGCATATGAATATGCCTGGTGGTGGTGATGTAGGTGGTTTAACACTTGGTAACGCATTGATGGCAACCAACATCTTTACTCCACCAAGATCAAAAACCAAGTCATTGAGTAATTCCACTCCCAGTTCAGCTGGTGCTCTCTACAGCAAACGATCAGAGCAAGAATTCAATTACGGTTCAATCGGTGCAACTACATTCTCGCCATTGCGCACCCAACAACCACCAAGTAGACCGCAATCCGTTGTATTTGGTGCTGTTACATCCCCCACACCATCGATGTTTAGTGGCTACACTGAAATTCACGAGCAACGAACTTTTCTTTCCATCGCCAAAGACATTGAGACCAATCTTAAATCTCAACCAACTATTACCACACCGGTGAAAAAAGATGAGATGAAAGTACTCGCAATTGCAGAGGAAATGGTATCTGACGAGATTAGTGACACAGGTTCTGACGATTCAAGCTTGATGAATGCCCAAGTTGCCGAAGCATTGTTTAGAGAAAGTATCGCAGAGAAAAAGTCATCTGGGCTCCAAAATTATCTGGATGGAAACGAATCTGATGCAACTGAGCTGTATGACCGTGTAAAATGGCTTGAAAAGGTACTTGGCGTTGGGTGCGGAGGAGCGAATAGAGCTTTCGAGAACGAAATAAGCAATCTGAAGGAGAAGCTACGCATCGTAGAGCAACGATTGGAGGAAGAGATGGAACTCAAATCTGCTGCAGACAAAACTGCACAAACACTACAAGCCAAACTCGGAGGTTTAAGCGAGGAACAGGCGCTTGTCGATAAATGTCTGCGGAATGAGGTATCCAGTCTCAAGTCACAGCTCCGATTTGAAAAGATCAAAACAGAGACTGCCGAATCAGATGTTAAAGCTGCCCTCTCATCTGTACTTGACCTTGGACTGGCATGTGAGGAGAAAGATGAAGAAATTGCTGAGCTAACCAAAGCCAAACAGCGCTTGCTGAAGAGGCAGGAGCAGCTGGAAAGTGATCTTGTAAGCTGTGCGCAAAGCAATGATGAATTGAGAGCACGAGTGCTAGCCCTTGCGAATATTGGATCTACAAAAGAATATACCCTAATCTCTGCATTGGCTGAACTCAAAACTCTATCAGAGAACATGTACCACGTACAAAAACAACTTGACGAGGAGAAGAAGGGTAGGCGCGATGAGGTTGAAGCTCTGCAGTTCTCATGTGACGACATGTCTAAGCAAGTGCTAAACATGAGCAAGAACATGCATACATTGGAAAGCGAAAATGATACTTTGCGAATGGAAGTAAAGAGGCTGAGGGCAGAACGGGAGCAGACTCAGCGAATGAGACGTTCAGCCAGAGGTTTCTAATATGCACAATATCGCCAAGATGAAGCGCGGCAATCAACCTACTCTTTGTGGAAATACTTTAATGTCTCTAGAGTTTCTGTTTAGTAGACTTATTTCTCTCCATTACTATTTAAGTCTTTCCTTCTTGGATGATTTCTTTTCTTTCTTCAACTTCTTTTCTTTGTGTCTGTCTGATTCTTGTTGTAACATTGTATCAAGCTCATTTAAACGATCGAGGACTGGCTGGATTTCTTCATATCGGGCTTTGGCCAAGTTAAATGCTTCTCCTTTAAGCTCTTTACTAGACATACTCTCTCCTCGGTCAGCGGCAGCCATACCAACTGTGTTTGCAGCTTCCGAGGTCCAATAGTCCGTTGTGCGAGCGTAGAAATCGGCAACACTTTCTCCTATCATGGGTGTCCGCAGCTCATTGCTAGTGCCCAACTTCTCCTTGAGATCGGTAATCTCCTGCTTAATGCCCACTTTGGCTGCTTTCTTCGCAGCCTTTTTAGCCTCTTTCTTTGCCGCTTTTTTAGCTTCATCATCAGTGCTTCCTTCTTCCTCATGAATTGGCTCAAACTCATCAAACATATGTTCATCATCTTCGTCTTGGCAGCATGACTGTTGTTAGGTTTGAATAGATGCATCAGTTAGCTAGAATGTGCCAACGTACCTTCGTCTCCTTGGTCCGATGATATATATGAATCGTCGTCATCGACTCCCTTCCACACTTGCCTATGCATCTGACCAGGAGAGATACAAGTCCATTTCTCACGTTTGTTCAAGTCAATACTCCAACAGTCGTCCAATGTAACCTCTCTATCTCCGACCTCAAGCACTCCTTAAATGCATGTGACATGTTTTAACAAGTCAGCAGGTATCCCCTGAAGCATTTTAGGGAAAGCAACACTCACCTCCATAAATGTAAAGAGTATTACCCTTGACCGCAGTTGCACAATTGATTCGAGGCAAAGGAGTTTGACGGGCAACAGATGTCGGCGTGCCTTTACTGTCTACTTTCATTACAGCAGAAGATTGGATAGTCTTTCTTTTCTTGGCATCTGACGGCTTAGACTGATTTTCATTCGCAGCAGCACCAAGGTCAACCCGAGCTATAGATTCTGGATCACTCTCAACTTCGGTATCTAGTGTCATTGCATCTTGCGGTGTTTTATTGTCCGTGTCATCGTCGTCTTCAATCTTTTCATACACTATATTGCCATTTGCATCAATGAACGCAAACATGTCATGCCTAAGTTTGTCGAAATCCCATCCAGAAGATACTGCTTCTCCATCTTTTCCAGTATCTTCATCTGATTCATTTGCACTGCCCTTTTCTTCAACCTCAATCTCATCCTTTTTCTTGCGCCTCCTGCCTCCACTACCAGCAGCCTTCTTGAGCCTCAAGGCAAACCATCTCCTCCTCTCCAAGTCAAAACTAAAGAGGTCATCATAAAACACTGTAGACAAGTAATCGATGAGCACAAAAAATAAATAGTGTCAAAGTAACGCATTATCCTACCTGAGTCCATCTTGTGGTGATCACCTTCATTATCCAACACGCCACCGAACACCAGCATTTTGTTCTTGTATACAGTCGATACGCTACCAGCCCGGGACGATGGGTACTCGCCTTTCCGGGATATGCGTTCCCACGAAGGAGGATTTTGTCCTGCATTCAACCCAGCCACTAATTGTTTCAAAGGCAGCATCCAACAATCAGCATGTATGATACCTTCTGACTTGGAACCTTGTGTATTGGCACTTTTGACCTTTGAATAACCACCATACACAAACAAAGCTTCTGTAGGTGCTGTACCAATAGCCAGATTACAGGCAGATCGAGGAGGAGGCAATCTTGCTAGCTTGGAGTATTTTAACTCAGTCCATGCTAAGGTTTGAAAGTCGAAAATGTGAACATCATTGAAAAAGCGCGTTTCTGCCCGGAGAGACTCCTGAAATCCTCCAAACGTTATCATATAGTGTCTCCATTGGATAGCTCTATGGCCAGATCTGGCAACTGGTATGAATCACAGAAGGTAAATTATTGGCATTTTCATGCATTCAAACGCAAGAATCCACAAGTATCGAGTACTTACGCGGAGGAGTGCCAGTTCTAGCCCGAACCTCTTCCCAAGTATTCTTTTTGATATCCAACTTCCACAAATCTCTATAGTGGTAATACTTTTCCGCAGTGGCACATTCCCCACCAAACACATAGATAGAATCTTTGTAAAAGATGGACGTGTGGGCACAACGGGGTGGAGGATGCGGTGCTGGTGTGTGAATTCTTGTCCACTGGCCTTTGTTCACGCCATCAATATTTGTGGTATCATCCTTGGCTGTGGATTTGTCTTCATCATCACTCGTGGATTGTTTGGCATCGGGATCCCAACGCAGCAAGTCGTCAAAAACAATGTTTTCTGCTCCATCATAGTACTCGCCACCAAACTGTGGATGTTCAAAGAGAAAAAGATGAGTTTGATACTCGTGATAATGCATGCCAGTCACTTTGCAGTCAGCATTGCTTTAGAAAAACGCGCAATTATAACAATGATGCCGCAAAGATGAGGTAGATCAATCGCAAATCATTCTCATCAGCAACTTATTGAACCCCAAAGTAAAACGTAATAACCAAACCCAATTACATCCAAAAAGAAAATGCATGGCATTACTCCAGAATTGGTAGCTTTGTGAATCATTGTCAGTTCCCAATGAAACTAGATAACATTGCAATCTGTACTGCACTGCAGCACATGCAATTGGCACTGCAGCAACTGCTAGGAATACCATATTAACCATCAAAACTAAAAGTGTCAACAAAGCATCAAGAGGCTCACCATGTAAAACATTCCATTGGTAGGACACAAAGTCCAAGTAAAATTACCCCTCGGAGGACTCGGAAAATCGTCCAATAGTTCATATTCCGCCACATCCACCTGTCGCATCATGGACGATAAGATGGTATCGATATCTTCGCAGCCGCCATCAGCGGCAGCAACAGAGTCGGCGTTGGAGTTTTGCTTGGCCAAGCGTTTTATAGCGGACTTTTCGGCCTTTGCCTCCTTTTTGGCGGCTAGGGCTGCAGCCTTGGAGGGGTCGCGTTTCTTTTTGTCCTTTGCCATGGTTGCTTTGTTTGTCTACGTGGGTGTGGTTATGTGCTGATGGCTATATTTGCTGAATCATTACAGGTAAACAGCTCAATATATAATGCTGCTACCTCTAATTTTATTTGTGAGGAGAGAAACCTCTTCTCGTTAAGCTCTTCGTATCATCGCTCCTCTCTCCCGCACCATCATGCAATCCGAACAACTTATTGCAATAGCACGGCACCACTTCGAAAAGAAGGGATATCGCGTTCACTCAGGCCTGCAATTTGGGTGCGAGCTTGTACTATACGCTGACAGCCCTGGACGCGTTCACTCTGATTTCTGCGTCATGGTAGTTGGACCAAGTAAGTTGCTCGACGTCGCTTTATTTGCTTCGTTGACAAAACCTACAATGCTGATCTTTCGTCTGATTGTATGCCATCTGCGCTCTACTTATAGAGGAGCCTCTGGACTGGAGACGAATTCAGACTCTTGTTCGTTCCATGCCAGGATTGCACAAAACACTGATTATTGCATGTGTCAAACGCTTCGACGATTCTAGAACAGTGCCAGACATAAAAGATGAAATGCAAGTTGACAAAGTTGATTATTTACAGTATAAAGTAGAAGAATTGGCCATTGCATCTGAACACGCGCCTTTTAAGCATAAGAATATCAAAGGGGTTGGAATGCAGGTCAAGCCGAGTTAGAAGGATGAGCCATGCGTACTTATTCTAAAGATTGACAATGCAATGAATGCATCGCGCGCAACATCCAATACAACCAATACGCCTGTTAACTAAGGGTCTGATTATGGTACGAGCTGACTAAAGTAGTAAATACTCCATTTCAAGAGCCCAAGTCCAAAACTCAAACGACGATAAACGATAAAAAGGTACTAAAAGGGCGCATCGTGAGGATTGGATTTACCCAGTGGCTTCTTTAACAATCTCATCTAGAGAGCTCGTTTATTGAATGACTGCAGTTACAAGCAAAACGAAGTCCATTTAACATAAGTACCGCAATCAAATGTAGTACATTATTTATCGCCGTGTGACGGTGCATTTTAACGCATCTTCTCATTTGGAATCTACTGCAACTTGGAGATTGGCAACTGGAATTGAGTCATCTGGAGCGGTATCAGCGGAGATATGAGGTGGGCGTCAGCATGGTTGCATCGAATATCCTTGCATGTAAAATTTAGGCGCGCTAGTGAAAAAAACGGCGGGAGATCGGAGAGCGGAAGAAAGCAACAGAGACAACGAGACATCACCATACACTGCGGTCGCCGCCACAGATGCAAGGTCGCTGAAGAAGCATCGACAATGCTGAAGGTATGCAGCTGCTGCATCAGATCTAGGGAGGAGTCGCAATACACCCCCGAACACTGGGCGAGTGCGAAGATTCGCCGTTGCAATGAGTGCGCCGCAGCAAACAAGACAATCCAAAACCCAAACCTCGCAGGTGCAACTTTTCCTCTCCCTGGTCCATGAGATGGCATGCGGGTATTCACTTCCGAGGGGCTCGCTGATGATATAATTCCTGACCGCGACGGAAATTTACACTTGGTCCTCCCCGGCGGGGTAGACGTACGCAAGATGTGCGGCAAGTGCGGCATTGCAGAGTCAGAGACTTGCAAACTCCAAGTCTGCTCGAGGTGTAAACAGATCAAGTATTGCTCGAAGGATTGCCAGGCAAGAGACTGGAAGAGGCACAAGCGTGATAAATGCGCTGCGGAAGTTGAGCAACCGAAGACTGAATTCATGGGTTTGCAAGTACCGGATCGCGATAAGCAGGCAAAGGCGCTGGTCAAAATGTTTGAGGGAATGGAGAAAATTTTGATGAATAAGGAAAGTCACAAGCTTCCTTCTTGGGATAGAATTCGTGGGCATAACATCGCTAATAGTGGCGGTGTCCAGGATTTTGTTATGCGCTTTCACATCCAACTCGCTTCGTGTGCAGCATATAACATGGCCAAGTACAAGCCACTGAAGGGAGCGCTGTTTGTCTTCTCAAAAGTTGCCTTAAACGATTTGATGGACGTCCCACCTGATACCGATCTATTTATTGATTCCAAACTTGACAGAAGTTTTGGCATCGCCTGGGGGTGCCAACCAGTTACCGGCGTCACAAATCATAGCCTTCTTGTATGTTGATCTAGCTGAAAAATTCATGGACATTGCAACTTCGCTTCCCCATCTGATGGAGAATGCATGCAATCATGATTCTTTTCCGATTGTAATATGCTGCGATCCAAGCGGAAAGAAGCTTCATGCCGTTTTCAACCAACATCTGCACTTCCCGAAGAATGTTGACCCTGTCTGCTACATTGACGAAACTCCAGGCCAGACCATTGTGACTGTCACACGCTTCTGGGACTTTGATGCAATGCTTGAATTTGCAAAAGAGCGGGAGGGTTCAGATTATGAAGTTGAGCTGATGAATATTGATTGGGATGCATATGATCCAAATTGGCAATAGCTTCTGATAAATTCATAGGATGTGGGAAGTAAGGTTTTGAACAGAATGGAATTTGCAATGATGGTGGCATTGGCACAGCCATTGGTGCAGTTCTCATCAGAGTGTATGCAGATATTAGCATGCTGTGCTAAAAATGATAACAGTTTTCACCTGCCAATGATGCCCGTGAGTGGCTTACATATATATTAGTATCTTCACATAATAAGAGAGCCAAAGCTTCAAATGTATTCCAGATAACACAGAGAACAAAGATACCGACTTTAGATACGATGGTATCGAGCGTATCCGCTTGTTAGGCGGGCACTTGAACAAAAGATATGTTCCACACGTCAGATATTAAGTGGGCTATTACACCCAGACTCGATTGCGATAGATGGATTTGAGTGCTACTCCCCACTATTTACTCATATCCGCGCCTTTCACCGCTCTTCCAATTCCGACTCCCTACCATCCACAACTCCAGTTCGAAGTACGCTGCAGACTGCAGTGTTGTTTATATCATTATTTTTCACCCTCCGCAGCAATCATCCTCTTGTCACCGCCTTCCTCGATTACACTTGCCCTTGCATCAACTCAAGAGACCAACAATTTATACAAAAAATTAAATGCCGCCCATGATTTCAACACACATATCCTGCCTCGTCCTGAGTTCAGTGCTGCTGCTAGCAAATGCGTTCACGCAGCACTTCAGCACCGGTATTAATTTTCCAAGCCAACCGCATAAGGCAGCAACTACCGCCAGATATTCAACAATAACGAAAAATGATTTGCAAATCAGTCCTAGTGAGAACAAACCAGGCTTGGGCAAAGTAGCAATCATAGCCGGAGCCACGGGTTATATTGGTCGAGCAGTAGTACGAGAATGCGTGGCGAGAGGCTACCACACTGTATCTCTTGTAAGAAATGTCACGTACGCTTTGACCGATGATGCACTATCTGGAAGTTCATTAGTAAAGTGCGATGTTGGCAACGAAGATGAACTAAATACAATTGTACAAGATATTGCCGGTGGAAAGCATCTACTTGAATCATCAATTGTAACGAAACCGCCGCCCATTGATCTCATGGTTTCATGTCTGGCATCTGCATCAGGAATCGAATCAGAAGTGTATGCAATTGACTACGCCGCCACACTTTCCTTCCTCAACGCTGGTCGAGCCAACCAGGCGCGGCATTTTGTGCTGCTAAGTGCATTTTGCTGTCGCAATCCTCTGTTGAAGTTACAACAGGCCAAACTCAAGTTTGAGGCTAAGCTGGCTGAACAACAGGATATGACATACAGTATCGTCAGACCTACTGCCTTTTTCAAATCAGTAAGTGGGCAGTTTGAGTCTATTTTGAAGGGTAACAGTTACGTTTTATTCGGAGATGGGACAGTAACGCATTGTAATCCAATATGTGAGAGGGATTTGGCCACATACATGTGCGATTCTGCACTAGAAAGCTTTGAGAAGGAACGATGGGGAAAGATACTCAACATTGGTGGACCAGACGAGCCGTTGTCCAACCGTAAACTAGCTGAAATGATGTTTGAATCGATTGGTAAGAAGCCAAAGTTTGTCTACGTTCCAACGGAGATATTTGATGTATCCATTGGAATGATTGAATGGATTGCTAAGAACTTTCCGAGTGAAAAGTGGGAAGACGTGCTAGAGACAGCCAAGATTGGAAAGTATTATGCTGTTGAGGATATGTTGACTACCAAGGAGGTAGAGAAATTTGGTAAAAGAAAGATGATGGATCATTTTGAGCAAATTGCTAAAGATGGCCAAGATCCTTTTACGCCAGTGTAAGTGCATTGCAACTGTTTGTCTCGCCAATCCATCAACTCAGATGCACTTCTAAATTATATTGTCCCCCATAGCCGTGCAACCGCAATTATATCACAAACTCTAGAAGCTCTTCCGGTGCTATCTGTTTCCTTGCCGATTGGATTAGGATTGGCTTCAAAACCAGATCTGGTGCAAAATGTGGTAGCTTCAAGCCCGTTAGCAAATGTACCACTGTTGGTTGCCAACTTAATGGATGGCAGTCTTTGGTTGAATTGATCATAACATTGATCATAGTTAAGGACAGCAAGTGGCTGAAAAATAATGCACATATTTACATGCTGACTAGAGACAGAATCTACAAAGGCAAAATACCTTTCAAATTTTCGATCGATCTCAAAAGACCTCTTTCCAGTACCTCGAGCTTTGCCTCAGCACCATCTACATGCATCACCGCTCCTCTGATTTCGGTACTCACTCCTAGTGCAGGCAGAGGATTGATTAATGCAGCACCCCATAATGCAAATGCTGTCGGTTTAGTTGGAGGCGGCATGGGACCTAAGTCCATCTTGACTTTCCGCAGCAACGCTTCTGGGTTGACTCGGAGGCCTGGTGCACCTTTTTCTAGTCTAGTAGACGCAACTCCGTCGATGTTGTTGTAGGTGCTCGGATTCGATGCAAGTTTGTACCATTCTTCTATCAATGGAATGAGCGATGTAGCTTTGTCAATTGTTATCGTAGATACGTCTTCGTCTAGCTGTTCTTGATCGACAACAAGTATTCTGTTACTGTTCCATTTGTTGTTTGAAAGTTGTTTGTCCACTCCAGAACTTGATTCAGAAAGCAAGGCATTGCTATCATCTGTCACTCTACTATCTTCTATATCAACAAACTTCTCCTCACCCCAACCAAGCCGTGTCTCCTCACCGTCAGGATCATAATCTCTCCTCCATCTTCCTACTCTTGATGTCATTCCAGTTGCAGCTCCTAATATCTCACACTGTCTTTTGCCCACAATCATGAAGGTTACTGCTGTTGGTTCAAACTCAGTGTCAGCTTCTACATCTACCAGCTCTATTTTGTCTACAGTTGCATACCGGCGAAGCTTCCTTTGTTTTGCATTTAAGCTTGTCATTACAAAAGAGCCACCCAGCCCTATAGATCTCAAGATCTAAGGTGCGACATAGTAATAAGAATACCAACCAATCAAGAAATATTTACCCCTCGCGGCCATCATTTTTTACTCACCTCACAAAAAGTAGGATCGGTAGTAGAACCTTGCAATCTCTGTCCAGGAAGCAAGGCATCAAAACATATTACGGGCAAGTTGACAACAACATCTCCTTTATCATAAAGCATCTCCATCACCTCCGCCTTGGCAAGATTGTCCGCACGTTTCTGTAGACCAATCAAAAAGTCGGATTTGGTGCTATCTGAGAAGTCGAAGTCTTGGTACATTTCATTGTCGTTTCGGCAAAGGCGACTTGAGACTCGACGTGTATCAAAGCGCATTGTTATGCATTGCAATGATATTGATACTATGAATGGCGACACAAGATTCGCTGTCAATACAACGGCAAACACTGCGCTGAGTACGGCGATCTGTTGCATGTTCGCTGTTTGCTAACTCTACTCTTAGTTGCCTTACTTCGCTTACTTCTACCATCGAATACCTGTCAATGTCAAAGATATCGTGTATAACTCTTTGCATTTTTGGTTGGGAGGTAAGTACAGCCAACATGATCTGATCAAACATTTCAATTTGCAAATGAAATTGTTACATTGTGTGAATGATTGTTACAGAGTATTGAGCTAACAGCAGCAGCTCATCAGCGATAATAAGATAGTGAAAATGTGTCATTGGGTAAACGTTAACAACTTTGGCGCTCTCTCTTGACAACACAAGTAAGGCAATGCCAGTAATGACGATACTGAAGCAGCACATACGAAGATACTTCAGTTAACAATAAAACAATTATTGCAATCGTCAGTAGAGCTAGGTAGCAACAGCAGCACATCAGCAATGAAGAAGATAGTGAAATGTGTCATTTGAAAAACGTTAACAACTTTGGCGCTCTCTCTTGTACATACAACTACAACTTCTTGTAAGGCAATGACAGTAATGACAATTTGACATAGGCCAAGTGTCTAACTATTTCAAGTACAACTTAGAGTACTTAATAGTA
>JALLPI010000584.1:0-22983 GCA_036939935.1 Cyclotella atomus | reverse complement strand
CAAAAAAGGTATCCAGTACATACTCTCTATGTAGGGAGTAGAATTTTGGACACAAAAAAATTTCGCCATTTTCTCGAAACTGATGCCAATCTAGGTCGTGCTACGTTTCCTGCAAGGTAGATAAAGATGAGAAAGTACGGCAAAATAACACCATGTAGCCCCAAAAGGGTCACCGATGCGCACCAGGTCTTTGTAAAAATCATTTATTGATTATTTTTTTCATGACGGTGAAGGGCTGAAAAGGGCCGGGGTGTGCCCTATTTCAATCCACCCAGCGAGCCAATAGGCACAATCTTTATTTGCAAATAATCATGTCGTCGTCGGTGGTCGCGTCGGCCAACATCGGCGTTCACTGCAGCAGCTATCTCTGAGCTGAAATGCAGCAAGCCTTCCAAAGGGGTGTTCGACCGCTGCAAAAGCAACAGCGGCTGATGGTGCCTGCCAGATTTGTCTTACCTATACTTTGTCTCACAATTATTAATATTTGCTTGGCTGCTTTCTACAGCAACCGTGCAGACTGTGTCAATACGTGGAATGAGAGTATATTCCCAGTGAGCCAGCGGAGCAAACTTCTCCTTCCCATTCTTCCATTGCATGCTGCCGGTATCTCCATATTCTCGAAGTATTCTTGGCCCTTCACTCGCAACTGATTCTTGGGTATTGGAGGCATTGTGTAGTTCCCATTTTCATTGTACACACGCTTTTAGGTGTCTTTCTGGGTGACTTCCATCTTTCCAGCACGTGTGATGTCAATCAACACTCCCTCGCCACCTTTGCTGAAGTCATTCATGTGAGCTAAGAACCCAACAGTTGCAATGCACAGTGTCTTCTTTGCTGAGTTTTTGTGATGCTGATTGTGATAGTTTGGACTGACGCCATAGTATGGCACCCATTTGTTGTGTGACCGAATGACAAGGCAGTAGAACCACTTCTCGTCCATACGGATGTAGAGTATCTGCGTCTTATGCCAAAAGAGTTTGGCACCTTCTCAAAACAAAAGGAAGCAAATCGAACAGCAGTAGCGTTCCTTTTTGTTTGCTTCGTTCATCATCGGTTGCAATTTGGTTGATGTGTATTTTGCTCCAACTGTGCTCATCACATGTGTTGCTATTGTTGTTGCACAAGCAGACAGTGTCGTTAGTCTGTTGCAAAGCCTTCCCAATCAAATCATCGATGTTGACGAGCATACTTTTCATTCGATCTGCTCCAGCTTGGCACTTCTGTAGCTCCGCCTCATCTAGTTGTGCAAAGTTTGTGTCAATTTCGTTCTGGGTCAATCCTCCTCCCTTGGCCATCATCACTTGCTGCTTCTTTGCATAGTATGTTTTCTCTGTACACACTTGCTCTTGTTGCTGATCGGAATTAAGATTGTGAGCCCTGCGTCTGACCTACGCTTTCTTTTTGTGATGCCATTGTTTGATTCTTCTTTGATATAGCATGTTCTGACTACAATTTCTTTTACACCAAAGGCGTATGCAAGATCTGCGGTGGGAGAGAAGCTTCGCGAGGGCTTCTTGAGTCCGGTAAGTGGGTACACTACATTCCTAATCTTTGACAGCAATTGTTTTTTGTCAGCATCTAAATGCACTCTACTCTTCCCCTCCTTGGGGGTTTTGTTCTGTGCTGCAGCTTCTTCTTTACGGAGCCATCTTCTTGAGAAATGATTACATTGGGTGTCATATCCCAAGTGGTGGATTCCAAGAGCTTTTGGTAGACAGGACCGGTTGTTGTGGATTCACTTCTTGCATCTGTTGCAGTAGCAGCCCCACTCTGCTGTCGTTGTTTACTGCTGGCATGATGAATTGACATCAATGATGGTCAAGAAACCTTATCACACACCCGCTGTCTGCTGAGTGTATCAAGAGTGACCTCCCTCAAGATTTTGGCTGGTGGCACCACCAATCTCCCTCCCAAAAATAAACTCTACCAACATATTTCCACTATTTTGGTGGTTGAGCTGACGAATGCAGGCTTGTGCCCCCTCATGCTCATGTGCGGGTATGCCATGCTCGTCAATCTTGGCCACTTCCACTAAAATGCCCACGGAGAGAAGGTGTGGTTGGTCCATTGCCGGTTCGTTTCCCCTTCAAAGACGAGGAGGAGTAGTGCCAAACTGCTGTTGGTTACGACGATAGTGATAATGAAATTAATATCCCTCTGAGCACCGCTAAACCACACTGCCTATCACTAGAGTTAATGCTGCTAATGTCCTGTGAAATATGCCGTTGTATTGATCGGAAGAGGTGGGCTATCGGTCGAGAGGTAATTGTCATTGAGCAAAAAAAATGTGAGGACACGGCTGGATTGAAACGGGGCACACCCCGGCCCTTTTCAGCCTTTCTACGTCATGAAAAAATAATCAATTAACGATTTTTACAAAAAACCGGGGCGCATCAGTGACCCTTTTGGGGCTACGTCTTATTTTACCGTACTTCCTCTTCTCTATAGCCCTGAGTGGAGGACGTGAGAGGTGATCGGCGCGTCAATTGACATTCTGTTGACGTGTGTTTTTTTGGTCAGCAGGTGGCGTGGTCTTGGTTCGAATGGCAGATTTTTTAGTTGCCAACTTTGACACCCGCTGTCAAGGCGTCAAACGCATCTGGGTTCTCTTCTCTATTCCATTTTCTGTTAGTGATCAGTTGTGTCAAGAGTGTTCCTGCAGTGTCAACCACATCATGTCAACGCAAACGGCAAGAGGGAATGAATCAAGTTGCTCACGGCGTGTCTTGGCATCGTGTCAAAATGGTGGAAATGAAATTCACCATCGGCGCTATGCATTGATAGAAACATCACACGAATCTCACCATGAATCTCATAATGTTGTATGTATTGCATTCATCTGCAAATCGATAAGTGTGTGTATCAATAGACTATGAGGCGGCAAATAGGTTTGAAACGCTCCTTCAATTACGAGGATTTGGCATCCATCGTCGAATCGGCAACGACCAGTCAGAGTCATGATAGCTCGCATCATATAGAGAAACGTAGACATAAAAGAATACGCACCTGCAGCTCCATGCCACCCTCATTTTCAGAGGAAGAGTTGTCAAGTGCCGAGCTTGATGGCCATCGATCCAATGCACGGCTCATCTCGCCAACAGCATCCAGAGATCGAGTCACCATCACGCCAGAGTCTTCGCCATCCATGCAGTCCATGGCTGACTCTCATGCATCCCCATTTACTTTAAGTTCAGACTGTCCCGCCACTGCTGCACTCAACCGCAGCATGCAAATACAATTGTCATCCAATAACGATTGGGACTCTGCATTCTTCCCTCTAGAAGAAGGCAATGAAGAATGTCACGAAGACGCTTGGCCCGTGGCGTCTTCTCCAACGAGCCTGGACATGTTTCCAGTACGTCGAGTAACTCTAACATCAAGAACTTGTTCTCTGAGACAAGACGACAAAAACGAGGCCAAATCCGACATGGGCAAGCTTCAAACGGCCTTCTCGTTGCTCTCCTTACCAAATAGGCGGAAGGATGGGCCGAAAAAGATGTCAAGACTTGCCTCCAATAGATTCTAAAAGGCTCAAGAAGTGCTATGGCCTGCTATAACTCTACAGGATCATCTCTCACCCAAGGTATTAGACGAGAGAATGATGACGCTTATTGTGCATAGACATAGAAACGTTAAGAATGGCATTTTGTTTGATGAACAGATACACTCAATGCATCTGCAATATAGCGAAGAGTAAAATATTAATATTGTAGATTAGAATAGGTATTTGATTAATAATGACATTTTGACTTACTTTGGCCTATATGGTACTATTTCAATAAACAACACTAAGCAGTGGGAAAGAAGCTGCCACATGGAATGATATCACTACATAGTGTTGTCTATTTCTGATAGCGGTCAGGATAATTTGTATTGCCTGTTTGTACTCGGCACATATATTTCATAGTTGGGTGGATCAAGAAGGTCCTTCTCCAGATCTCGAAAAGTAATCCATGGCATTAAACGACTTTCTCTTTTTTATTGCATTGCCATTGGCTTCCTGCATAGGAAGATGCATCTGCATCACTTGCTGCTCTAAGTCATACACTCGTTGGCGCAGCATTTTATTTTCTTCCTCGAGTCTGGCAACATGTCGGTCTGCTGGGCTGTAGGTAGGGGCTTCGGCTAGACCTGATGCTAGATGTGGATTCATTCGAAGAAGTTGAAAGCATGTGCCCAGTGATTCGAGTTCTATTTCCTCTTCTTGTTCTACTAATGTGTCAGTATCGGGCTGTGATGACGGACCGCCGATAGTCTTGGTAAGCAACCTTTTTTCAGAATGGATCAATGCAGCAAGCTGGAATGGCAAAAGGCCCGTCATGGGATCCTTCTTCTCCAGTGTATTTGGTGCTAGATCCAAAATTTGCTCCCAAGAAGGAGAATTGTGTAACAATGCAATATGGATAGGAAGCCGGCCAGCCCCGTCAGGCATGGAGGCTGACTTAGGATAGAGTCGGAGAAAGTGATCAATTGCCTCCGAAGCGTGAGGATTGTGTTTCAAAACTAGATGAATTGGGAGAGATCGAGTATGTGTATCGTACAGTCGGATGGAGGCTGGATACTGCTCGAGGATCAACTTGATGATTTCCATACCACAAGATTGGGAGGACGATGCTTCATTTTCATGCTCTTCCATATCTGCTTCATCGATGTCACCCATATCTTCTTCTTCATCGTCGTCGGGTTCTGGAAGTTCATCGTCCTCTCCGTCGTTTTGAAGAGGCTGCTCTTCTTGAGGCACAGGAATGTCTGCTTGGCCCTCTTGGTTAGCGGCTTCTCCCATTTCAACATCGTCATTAACTTCTTGCGCCTCCTGCTGCTCATCAGAACCAGTTTCTTGCAGCTGTTGTTGCTGCTGCTGCTGCTGCTCGTCACCTTCGAGCTTATTACTATCTCCATCATAATTTTTCAGCAACCCCTTTCCTGTAACAGCAATATGTAGCGGTAAACTGCCAACTTCATCCCTCTCACGAAACATACCTGCTCGAGTCCTCTGAATAAACTTAGCCAACAACAATACAGAGTGGGTGAAATCATTGGGAAACGATACAGAGTTCATTCCGCCGTCAACCGCAATACGTAGCAAATAGTGCAAAACTTTGAACTCTTGCTTGGAAGTATCGTAACCTTGCATAGTTTGATTGGCGGTGGCATATAACATCATCCGGAGTTTTTCATAGAGGTCATCTAGGTCTTCTTTCATGTCACATTCAGGATAGGTTGCCTGTTTTTGCGGTACAAGTGTTGTCAGCTACAATGTTCAAAAGATCAAAGTCGTGCAGTCTTTATATGGACTTACAATCTCCTCTTCCAAACCAGTAACATCTGGATCATCCCACCAGAACAGAACCTGTTGTAACAAAGCAAAAGCCTAGATCAGAAACTCGACATAAAACACAGTGTATTAGTTCACACACACGCCAAACACACTCACCTTCTCCAAAGGACAATCATCATCATCCCCCTCATTCTCCTCACTATACCCCCGTTCCAAAACACACCCAGCATACTCCTCCAACAATATCCTCACCGTTTCATTACTCAAACTCGCATAATCCAACGATCTATACACCTCGGCACGATAATGAGGACTCGTGGTAGTAGCCTTGGCCAACATTCTTACAATCTCCGACGAATGACCATATTCCGCGGCAATCGACAATGGGTATTCATACCTCACATCCTCGGCATTATCTTCTACTTGTCGAGATCGATTCTCCATAAAGTCTTCTTCTTCACGTACCGCCTGTTTCCTTACCACGGCTCGAGGACACGCCAGTCGGATTTCCTCAACCACTTCATAGGGAGCTTGATATTCCTCGTCTTCCCGACGTAGCAGTCGATGCAGGGCATAGACGTGTCCACATCCAGCATGGAGGGAAAAGCTGCATGCTTCATGGGGGTGAGATCGACATCGAGATAGTATAGATTTGTAATCTGGTGAGGAGGCCGAGATGAGACGGTATAATTCCGATGGACCGGGAGTGGGAGGTGCCACTTCTGGATGTTGAGGTTTCTTTAATGAATAATCGGAGGAGTTTCTGTAGGCTAATCCATTGTTTGGACCATGAAATCCATTTGTAGTATGCATCATTCCATTATTTGTGTGAAGAGTATTGTTGGAGTTTTGCAAACTCAAATGATTGGCAAACATTCCCCCCAAGACTACATTACTATGACTCCTCCCATTACTACCATTGCTATTGCTTCCATCATGACTGTTCATGGAACCGGAAGTAAAGGAAGTAAAACTTGCATTCATCATATTCGTAGTCGTCTCTTCGGTAATGCTCGGAAAACGAAATGTTTCATTGTGATACCGTCCCGATGCCGATCGACTGAAGGATCCGCGGTCATGTATTTGGGGCAATCCCATGGATTGAGATCGGGACATTTCGTTGGCGGTGTACCCTACTCCTGCTGATAATGTTGCAGCTTGATTCAAGCTTCCGGAGGAATTGTTTGCAAAGTTCAGGTTTAGTGATCGTGGATTGGAATTACTGAAACTCAGACCGCCTTGGGTCATTTGGGTGAGGCTTCCGAGGGAAGAGTTGCTGTTGGAGAGGTTGGTTGAGGAGCCGAGTCCTTGATTGTATTGGTAGAAGTTCTGTTGTTGGTTGTGCTGCTGCTGCTGCTGGTCGGGCTCGATGTGATCGTTGTGTCCATTGAGGATTGGTTGCTGCCACATCTTTTCTATTTATGGGGCGGTTGTTTTGGGATTGGTGGAGAGGCGCGTGCTCTACGAATAGAATAGGAAGAGGAGTGCTGCTAAGTGCTTTGTGGACCGGTTGTAGAGTTGTTGTGCAGACACATCAATGGCTCAACACCTCCATTGCATTGAAATGAATCATTGTTGTGCAGAGTGATGGAGTGCTTTAGATCTCGGTTTTGTGTGGCGTGGAATATTGTTTGTGTTGTTTCAAGTTGTTGGTGCACTGTGTGCAGCTGCAGGAGATTGCACAGCACAGAGCAGGCCAAACCAAGAATGCACAGAACACAGATGAATTACACAGGCCCACAAAAGAAGGTGTTGCCTTCCCTTGAAGCAACGCCTCTTGCATGGTTCGTTGGAATGACGGTGTACGTTGTGCACTTGTAGCATTCATGATGGTCTGTTGTGGATTTGTGATTGTCAATTCGGTGAATGGTGCATTCCTTTATGTAAGGTTGTTGGCCCCAGCAAGATACATGCATAGGCGGATAGTCTAATCGTGAATGTTTCTGAGATCTTGAGCCACACGCAGGGACATAATGTAATTATGACTGATTCTCCCGCCATCTCGGGCATTGTTCAAAACATCAGAAACAAACGAGATCGATCCAACAGTACCAACACCCACAACCAAAAGCCAATTATGGTAGGATGTCGGCCTCAACTGCCCTACTTCACTGCTGCTGCATGCCGCTGCATGTCCACTTGAGCTCCCGTGTATCTTCTCATTGCAAACGGATCCATCATCATCTGATTCAACCCAACACATCATTCAACACTTGCAGATATTTTACATCCGCCGATTATAACAAACGCAGCAGCCAAGTCGAATCAAATATCACTAATCAAGGCACCACCTCAAAGAAGAAGCCCTTCACCAACCAAGAAATACTCCATCGCCTCTACTCCCTCTCCAAACCTGAACAACCTCTCATCCTCGCCTCGGCAGCCACACTCGCCATCACATCCTCCATATCACTCCTCCTCCCCTACGCTTGCGGCCACGTCCTCGATGCAGCCATACTCTCCAAACAAGCCGCCGAATCATCATCACCGGATGCATTCACTAATCCACTCTACATCTCTGCAGGATTATTCACCTTAACCTGCACTTCCGGTCTAGGCGTGGCCTTACGAACATCTCTACTAACCATTGCGGGAAATCGCATCGTGCGCCGCATACGCCATCAACTCTTTGCTTCTGTTTTATCTCAAGAATGTGCTTTTATGGATACTGTCAAATCTGGTGATTTGGTATCCCGATTATCGAACGATGCGTACTTCTTAAAGAATATATTGACAACCGAGATAGTGGCGGGGTTACGTGCCATAGTGATGAGTGTTGGATCCACAACATTTTTGTTTTACACGTGTCCCGAGTTGGCAATCATTAGTTTGGCGAGTATACCCCCGGTATTTTTGGCGGCTAGGATGGTGGGGAGGCGATTGAAGAAGAAGCAGGGGAAGGTTCAAGAGTTGCACGGAAAGGCTGTGAGTGTGGCCGAAGAGGTGTTTGGTGGGTTCAAAACTGTGCAATTGTTCCATGCCGAGCGGATAGAGTATGAGAGGTATAGTGCGGCGGTTTCGGCGGCTCATGAGGAGGAGATATCGGTGGGTAAGACCAAGGCTGTGTTGGATGGGGTGGTTCATGTTGCTGCGCAGGGTGCTGTGCTTTTAGTTTTGGGGTATGGTGGCAAATTGGTGTTGGCGGATCAAATGACTGCTGGTGATTTGACTGGGTTTTTGATGTACTCGCTGCTTATGGCTGGGAATATTAGTTCGTTGAGTGGTACGTATGCCGAGATGGTAAAGAGTATCGCTGCCGCTGGAAGAACGTTTGAGATTGTGCCGCAGATTCCGTCATCATTTGGAGGTGATCAAAACTCTCTTGTGAATGATAGGGAAGAATCTGCAATGA
The DNA here is from genome assembly GCA_036939935.1 of Cyclotella atomus. Taxonomy (NCBI): domain Eukaryota; phylum Bacillariophyta; class Thalassiosirophyceae; order Thalassiosirales; family Thalassiosiraceae; genus Cyclotella; species Cyclotella atomus. The sequence goes on along the minus strand of JALLPI010000584.1, from coordinate 14,353 downwards.
CAAGTGATTTCATTACAAAAACTAGAGATGGACATAGAGAAGCGATCTCGATTTCATTCCAGGATATTGAGTTTGCATACCCAACAAGGCCAGATGTACCAGTTCTCGGACCATTTACATTACAAATCAAAGCTGGAGATAATGTAGCCCTTGTCGGAGGTTCTGGCTCGGGCAAGTCTACCGTGGGTGTCTTGTTGGCTAGACTTTACAATCTTGACAGCGGTTCAATCTTAATTAATGGGCATGATATCGCAAATGTTAATCCTACATTTCTACGGCAGCAGATTGGAGTTGTGAGTCAAGACCCATTTCTTTTTGATGGGACCATAGCAGATAATATACGGTATGGAAAAGCCGATGCCACTGACGAGGAGGTACTCGAAGCTGCAAGGGCAGCGCATGTTACAAACTTTACTGATGAGTTGCCATTTGGATTGGATACTCCAGTCGGTAATCGGGGGACACAGTTGAGGTTGGTACTGCTGCTGCTGCTGTTGTTGACATTGGATGAGATGCATCTTTCATGTGCTCACCATTAATCTTTTATTATATCTGCCCGCAGTGGAGGACAACGCCAACGAATCGCCATTGCTCGTGTCATGCTCAAAGATCCTCCATGTATAGTTCTTGACGAAGGTACGTGCAATATGTAATTTGGTGTTATTTCCACATCCAGACAATGTATATTCCTGTTCATCCTACCCTGACCTTAACTTTCTCATCGAAAGCCACTTCGGCATTGGATGCTAGGAGTGAATATCACATCAACCAGGCTTTGAAGACAATGACGAAGGGACGGACGGTTATATCCATCGCACACAGACTATCCACCATTAAAGAATCGGACAGAATTGCCATGCTGAAAGGTGGTCAAGTTGTAGAGTTTGGTACCTTTGAAGAGTTGGTTGAGGCTAAAGGACCGTTTCATAAACTTGTTGTACAGCAGCTGCATGGATAAAGTAAGTGCAGCAGCTGCATGGTTATAGTAAGAACCAAAATAGAGGAGGAGGTATGATTGACAGGAAACAATGAAAATGGATATTACACGTCAAATATATAGGAGGTGGTGTTACTGGAAAGAATGGAGGAGATATGAAAAATAGGTGATGGCCGCGCCAAAAAATCCTAAAGATGTGTGTATGTATGTGTGATTGCTGTCATTGAATGATATTTAATTGGAAATAACGCCATATCGCCACCCTCAACAGCCTCGAACACACTCACTTAGTACCAATGCATTGAAAGTCAACGCCAATCCGCAAAAACTAATGGTCTCTAACGCATTCACTTCTCTCAAGCCTGCACCTCACAACCACTTCATAAAAAAGTAGAACACAGCACACCGAGCCATGAAGTCCACGAATATTAATGCAACGAAGTCGACGGGATCTTCTTCTAACGAAATCGAAGTCCATGCAGGTGCTATACGAAACATTCTAGTACACCCTAATTTGAAAACAGCCGAGATCGATGTAAGTCCATATACTCTGCCTGTGATTGATCTTCCATATCGTTGCCATAATTGATGTTCAAACATCTCCTATTACAGTGCGGCAAATATATAGATAAAATGACATTCGCATCAAAGGACGAATGCCTCCAAACTCTTAATTGTATGGGCTGTCGGTTGGATTCACTAGTGATTAGTCGTCAAGCAATCACGGGCATGTACTTTATAGACAAAAATCACGAGTTGACGTTCACAATCAAATGAGCAGTTATACTCGAAGAAGACCCACTATATACCTATCGATTCGGATCAAAAGATGGTTACATAAGATTCCACGACCTGGTTACATCTGATGGCAAACACAGCATTCCTGACCCTGCACTGTATGGTGCAGAGCTGGTTGTTGTAGACAAGGCAGAAAAGGTTGCTTATATCAAAGGAATGGATAAGATGAATAAGAAAGAGGATAGGATGAAGAACGTCAATGCCAACGCCTTGTTCGTTTCAAGGGATCACAGAAATAAAGACAAGGCTTACTCTGCTGACTGGATTCGTATATATGTTCTGGTAAGTAGACCTGTACGCACCTTAGTTTTGCTTTTGAAAGTGGAGTCAAGTACTAACAGATTGACTGTTTCCATTCGAGGACGATAAAAATGTAGGCTTCGTCACACGAGTTGAAAAGCACATGCAGCTGCAAGCAGTTTTCTCTGACTACGCGGATCATACCGGAATATCTCTGAAATCTATTCACAGGGTTAAACTCAATGGTCGAAACATCTTCCTGAGCCAAGCCAAGCAAATGAGAATGGAGAAAATTGGCGTCAATGAGGGTGATGTATTTCATGTACCTTCTGTACCCATGTCACATGTTCTCCCTCCTTCAGAAGAGTCAAGCAACAGAGCATTGAAAGCAGCACCAACAAAGTCCAAAAATGCATCTACACAGCAACGCCGAACACGTCGTACTCAGTGGGCTGGCGTTACCAAAGACACCAGCAGTAAGGAGTACCTCATGAAGTTGCATTCTATCAAGATGGAACAGGTTTGGAAGGAGGCTGAGCCAAAGTTTAAAGCAATCCGAAAGAAGATCGCTGATGCTAACATCAAGCATACAAAACTCAAGGATCGGCTGTCAAAAGTCAACAAGAAGAAAATCGCTCCAATCAATCATACTACTTCTCCGGTAGTCGAGCTTGGAAAAGACTTCAGAAGAGGTTCGTTTATTGTCAACGTTGGATGTGAACAGAACCTTTACAAGACACACAAGCAAGACAAATGTACCAAGTCGCAACCGCTCTATACCCTCGACCTTCATGGGAAAACTAGAGAGCAGGCATTAACTGCTCTGAATGAGAATCTACCATCTTGGATTGAGACCGCCATGCTCATGGAAGATCCTTTTGTGATTCAAGTCAAGATTGTTTGTGGAAAGCGCAGCCAAGTGCTATGTGAGGAGGTGGAGCGCTGGATCAAGCGTGAGAAGAACGTGTCGAATGCTCCAAAAACTAAGTACTGAATAAAGATGGAGCACAGAGTGAATGAAAAACTTCACATGCATGATGAGTTCGAGAGCAATGCTCTTATGAGTAATGTTTGTTTTGAGATGTGTAATCGGAAAGCTGCTGACATATACGAAATGTACCCAGCACCACAGTACGAAAGCTATAGCAGTTCACTTGCTTCTACTTTATCAATACTGTTTCGTTCTGACAAAATATGTAGCACGATCCATAAGGCTAATCTCATTATATCTTCTGCAGGCAAACCACCCTCTGCCAAAATAACTGAATACACGAAGCCGCGCCTCATTTGTTAATATTTCATTATTGCTAGGATGGTGCAATGCATACCACAGCCAGTTCATCATTTCTCTATCAGTGGTAGGAAATGACCAACGCAATTCTTTGCACCAGTGCTTCACATTGAGTATGCTTGGGTATCTGCATATTGCGCAGTAGCTTTTCCAATTTGATCCAGTGTCTGAGCCTCGCATTGAGGGGTTTGTATAAGTTCCGTATGATTCGATCACTCATGAACACGCATTGATGTGATAGCAGCAATTGAGCACTGGTTACATCTACCTTCATTATGACTTCTTGCAAACTGAGACGGTACTTTCCAACTGTCTCTGCAAACTGACATGGTACTTTCCAACTGTCTCTGCAATAGTCTCTTCTCCACTGATGATTCTGATTGCTTCAGCTGTTCTCTTGGATAGAATTATCTCCAATGCATCATGTTGCCCATCCAATGCATCATGTTGCCCATTTCTTATTGCGAAGAAGATGGGATTATCTTGTCAGCAGATATAGACAAGATTGTAAAATCTTTTCTTTACAAATAGAACATTACAACAAATCTACATCCGAGACCAAAACAATGTGCACTCTAGATATTGATAAGTCCCAAAGAAATAGACATGCTGTACAATACCAGTCCACATGCTCTCATGAAGCCAATTTAAGTAATAGCACCACAAGAAGCACCACAAGAAGCACCACAAGAAGCACCAGACCATTCTCTCATTCATCCAACTCATAAAAACTGTCATGGTAATGCCCCGGACCCTCTTCAATAATATAATCTTTACCTCCAAAGGCACTCATCAGAACCAAAACAATATTAAATAATCCAAGTCCAATGAGTAATGCCATCGCAGAGGCCATACCGGCCGAGAATCTCCCGCCCACTGCACTCATATACAGCAACGGCGGAGAAATAAGCCCGGCCATCGAGAGACCCACCCCACGAATTACCTCGGCAGCTCGCACGATTTGAGGGAAAGAACCTTCCAGTGTCCCGATGAAACAAATGAGAAAGGCTAGGAACATGCGCAGCTTCCAGTATTTGAGTTTTCTTTTGGCTCGGACTTTGCGTTCTTCTGCGGCACTGGTATCCTTGGTTGGTGGATTGGGTCTGGTATTGACATTAACGTCTGTGATTGATGCTGGTCGATCATTTGGCGCGTTGCATGCTGGCGAGCAGCCCGGTGGGCTGTAGGCGTCTTGGGCATTATTGTTTATTGTTGTCATTTCGATGTAGACTCCTTCTTCTGGTGCATTTGCTGTACTGTTGTCGTTGCCTCCATTCAACTTGGCAATTGTATCATCGTCCATGAGCGATTTAGACCGAATGTGCCTTCGAACGGCTTTGAGTTGTTTTGTCGTCATCTTTTCCGGATTGGAAACATTGTTCGCCAATGCCTCTGCTTCCAATATCCCTCGTCGAATATACTTGAGTTGTTTGGTCGTCAGATCCTCGTAATTGGGTACATTATTCGCCTCAGCCTCCCTTTCGAGCTTTCTCCTTTTTTCATCTGCACGTTCGTCGAGCCAAATCTCAAGCATTTCCGTACTCGGATACAAAATAACGGGAAGAGTCAGCACCAATGCCACTCCCAACGAGAGCATATAAACATATTGGACCTTGACCGAGTTTAAACAATAAGTAACGTCGCGACAGCCCTCCTGTTCGTGAATGGTACCAATCCCTCCGCCCAATCCACCCGCGAGGCCTATCCACGACACAAATAGCGTGACGCACCCATAACAAAACACGGCGGTAACCACCATCTTGATCGAGCTATTGGTCTTATCTCCCTCTTTCCCACCTTTTCTCTTATTCCCCGCCCGATCGCTCCCCTCCAAAGTATTCACGGTAGGCAAAGCCAAATTAATCCCCTCAATGGCATAAATCGTGGTGGCGACATAAGTCGGAATCCCACTCCATTTAAACTGGAGTATATCATCAGGTCGGTCGGCAAAGGGTTCAAAATCCGTAAGGACAAATGCCGAATACATCATGCTTCCTATGCATCCCAAGGCGTAGGTGACCAATCCCATGGTGGAGATGGTGGCCAATTCTTTCAACGACGGGATTTGAAGCAATCCGTGTATTATAGGAAACAATAACGAAGCCATGGCAAGTCTACCGATAAAATCCGGTCCTTCCCACTTGGCATATTCTTCTTCCGCCTCTTCAATGTTGATACTGTGCCATTCTTGTCTATCTCGACTACGGGAACCGGAATGTCGATTGTCATTGCTCCTCGATCCGGAATTGTGATCGTTATTACCATCGTGACTATTGCCTTCTAACCGTCGTCTCATGTTGCCGTAATACCAATCATCGTCGCCAGTGTACATGACATCTGTATAAGAAAAGCCCAATCGATCCCATCCGGCAATGTAGCATAGATTCTCGACGGCAATATGTAACATTCCCGATGCGAACATGAGATGGACGGATACGATGGTGAAAATCATGAGTTGGGCAAAGGTCGGTCCGGCCAAGTATTTGGCCACGTCTCCGTAGGTGACTAGGCGGATTTGTTTAGATTTTTTGGGCGGGGCCAGTATAGGTATTGGTGTATTGTTAGAGGATAGCCTGGCGAGGGATCCGGAGGATTGGCGGTGCGTATCCTCGAATCGATGGTAGAAATGGATTGTTGGAGTATTTAGTTGGTGCTGGTGCGATCTATTTCGTCTGTGGCCAGCCTTTCTTTGGAGTGATGGCGGAGATGCAATTGATTCAAAGTTGTTGTTCTTGTCGATTGCATTAGTAAACTGCGGTGAAGGTGCTCCTGCTGCTGCTTCTGCGGTAGTATCGTGAATTGCACCACTTTCATCCTCCCAATCATCAATCAAAGGAGGAGGAGGAGGAGGAGGCAATGGATGTCTTGCATGATTCTCGCCCTCCCAATCATCCAACAGAGGAGGAGGCGGAGGCAGTGGACCTCTTCCCGAACAAGACTCGGCACACGCCGGACTCAGAACCTCCCCCGAAGCTTGCATCATGCTATTCTGAATCCTTCCCCATCCATCGGGAGTCGCATTAGCAGCAGCATTCGTAGAACCCTGCATCAACGGTCTCCCTCCCACACGTAACGGTGTATCAAATTCTCCACTACCGCCAATATTCCACTGCAGTTGCTGCTGCTGTTCTTTCCTACGATTCCCAACAACACCAGTCTGCACCCTATTCTCCATCAACTCGCGCTGCTGCTCCTTCGACCGTCTTCGAACCCACTCATCATATTCCTCCGCCTCCATCCTCTCTCTACACCTCACCTCCTCCACAGCCAACTGTCTCGCCGTTAATAGTAAGTAACAAGCAAATGCGCATCCCACAATAATAAACAAATGACAAAACGTCCCCAGTACCAATCCAACTTCTCCTAAAACTGCCGGATTGGACAACATTCCAATTCCGAAAAGAGCTTTTAGGAAAGTATTGAATGCTCCGACGGTAGAAGCCCGTACTGCCTTTTTAGAACGTTGTTTCTTGATTTCCAACACTGTATTGTTGCACGTTTCGTCGTCTTTACTCAGTGCGTTTTGCACGCCCGTCTCGGGAAACAAGGGGGGGAATTTGGAAGAAAAATTGAGGTAGCTGTCTCCTCCTCCTACGGTCCATTGGTCTCCCCATATCGTGGACTCTTCGACGGCACTGCTGGAGGCGGCGGAGGAATGCGAAGAGGGGATGGAGATATCTTCGTCTAGTTCGGGAGAAGAAAAGAGTTGTTCGGGGTCGGCGGCTGTGGATACCCAGGAGGAGGCTTGGTCTACTCCTTCTTGGACGGGGCCGTCTAGTAGATCCGGCGGCGGTGGTGGGAGCAGGGGAGGCAGTGCTCGGGGCGTATGCGACAATGCTCCTCGTGGCATTGTTCTAGTGGCGGACGTCGTTGTTTGACTGCTCTCGTGCTGTGCCGATAATACGGGCTGCTGCTGCTGCAAATGATTCACCGCTGCCGCTTCCTCTTCATCATTGGTATCGCCATGGTTATTCCTCGTGGGAGTAGTTCGAGTGGGCGTGCCGTTGCGAGAGCTGGGTCGCAGGTGGGTGAACCGCGAGGAGGGAGAGGAGGAGCCGCGGCTGTGTTTACGACGGTGGAATCGGGGAGTGGACGGCATAATAATATTAAGACGGTTGCGTTGAATGTTGTACAAAACTGTTGAGAGATGCTTTAAGGCTGCGGACTCTCTACCGTTTTGGTCAACGGCAATCCAATTGGTGATGATGACTTCTGCTGCTGTCTGTTTTTAGGCTGTATGTGGACCGCACAACGACGATGGAGATCGATCGGTGGACGGTTGGCTTTTTTGCAAAAAACACGACAACACGATCGGAAGAACGAAGCGAACTTTTGGCGTTGAGAATGACACTCGCCTCGCTCTCGGAGTGTACCCAGCCACGCTCTAAAGCAGCTGTTCGGACAATGAGTGGAACATACTTTCGAAATTATTTGAACATGGTATGGTATCGGTGTTTGGTCGGCTCGCTCAAGGGAATGACTTCAGGGCTCGAACATACATGATCCATCAGGCCTTGGCATTGCATGCATGCAGTTGAACTTACATCTACAACAGAGCAAGGCAGGTGTTCGACTACACATCTATTTTCATCACCAGACACCATGATGTCAAGAGACTTGTCCTTGTGCCAGATTCTTGTATCATTGGAATAGGTGAGGATGATATTCTGTTATACGTGCTCACTCAACAGTAGTGCTACATTTACAAGGATAGGATGATAGCTGAATGCAGGTTTCTGTTATCTGTGGTATTGATGATGTGTCAAGTGTCACAATAAGCATATGATTACAACAATGAGATGAATACCTGCATCCATCCAAGATCATACTAAAGCAATAGGGGTGGAAGTGGAAGGGAAGCTTATCCTCTTCATTTGCACCTTTTATCTTTATAAACCTCTGTCAGACTCCTGTAGTATCTGTATTTATCAATCTTGATGAGAACAAGAGGGCCAGAGAAAGAAGATATATTATAATAGACAGTGCGGACCATCATATTTCAGCCTGATTTAGATGACGTAAAGAGACAAGACCAACAACTAATAACATTACCACTATCATAGACAACAGGTCAGTGTCAGAATTCCTTGGAGTCCAGAACCAGAATCATAAAGAATAAAGAACATGTCATGACCATGATTATCTTGTGGTGATAAAAAATAACGACAGAAATGTTGTACATCTCCCAATGCGACTACACATCTTCTCTGTATGCAGCCCCCTGACCCCTTACTGCTACTACAAGTCAGCTACTACAAGTTACAAGAATGCCTCTCCCTCTCCGGATCTCACATCAAAGTTGATGCCTGCAGCAATTGGGCATTTATATCGATATAGTACTTCCCCACCACACCACACAACTACCTATTACTTATTTGCCACCCGCAACATTCATTACCGTACGTTCGGGGGGAATTGACCACCCCCAAATTGAGCGGTGCTTATTCTCAGTAACCACTGGTGCGATTTTCATCGCAAGTGTTGCGTGGAGTCCTCCAGTGTCTGGACCACTCAACGCAACTCTCGGATTGAAAATCTCGCCGGTGGTTGCTGAGAATAAGCGCCGCTCAATTTTTGCATTGGTTGTGAATTGGAAATTTTGAGAAATTTAATAATCTTCCGATCTCTGTTTCTCAGCCAACATCGACACCCAGAACAAACCCCCAAATGCAAACTACTCATTTTCATCGATCTTTGCGATGGGGCCATTGGTTCGATGAAAAAGTGGTCACCTCTGACCCACTGGTCAGCCCGGGGCAAATGGACAGTACCAATGCTAGCAAGGCCAAAGGAGAGAGTGCCAACGGTTATAATGACTTTGATCCAGAAAGGTATGGCGGGAAAAGCCATGATGGGTGCCGCATCTATCTGCCGCCATTCATTATTTCAAAGAACCATGGCCAAACGAGCCGACAGCCCATAAAATCTTCTTTGTAGCACATCAAACATCCCAATAAAAACCATGGAAGTAGCACAACACCCCACCGCAACAGGCACACTCCCAACAATCCTCTGCTGCCAATGCGCCACACCCATAACCCCCAACCCATCCAACACATGCCCCTCCTGCCTCGCCTCCACCGCCGATGTCACCCGCGGAATCTCCACCGAGGCCACATTGCATCAATGTAGAGGATGTCAACGATGGCATTGCGAGGCTGGGAAATGGATTGGGTGCGATTTGGAAAGTCGGGAATTGATGACACTTTGTTTGAATAACGTGAGCGGGTTGAAGCAGAAGAGGAAGGATGGAAGTGGTGGGGGTAGGGTGAGGTTGGTGGATGCTGCTTGGGTTTGGACGGAGCCTCATTCGATGAGATTGAAGGTGCGTGTGGTGTATTGTGCTATCCTACTCAAAACTGTTGATAGGCTCTGTCTTTGCTAATGCTCACGTGTTGTGCTCATGTCTATTGTTGCCTCAATACAGATTCGTCTAACAATTCAAAGAGAGGTAGTGACAGGAACAATCCTCCAACAATCCTTCCTCGTAATATTCATTGTAAGGAATCAACAATGCATTGAATGCCAAGCGGCCTTTCGTCAGGGTTCTTGGAAATCGTTGGTGCAAGTTCGTCAACGGGTGGGGCACAAGCGGACGTTTTTGTATTTGGAACAATTGATTTTGAAGCATGGGGCGCATAGGGGGTGTTTGAGTATTGAGACTTTTAGGGATGGGATGGACTTTTATTTTCCGGATAAGGGCAAGGCTGCCAGGTGAGTTTGTTTGGTTTGCTGCTGCTGCTGTTTCTTTTTCAGACTACAAAATTGACACACAATACAAATACATGCATTCATCATTCATCACCAACAAAATTCAACTCTCTGCAGGTTCATCTCCTTCCTAGAAGACGTGGTACCAATGAAAGTCAAATCCTCCAAAAAACTCATCGGCACAGACGACAAATCCAACGTCTCCAACTACAAATACACCAACCTAGTAGAGATATGCACCCTCTGCAAAGACGATCTCCTCTTCCTCCCAAAGAAATTGGCACGCACCATCGGAAACATCAGCCGACTTGTCTTGGTGAAGAATATATCCAATGTCATTCAAGTGATTGATCCATTGACAGGACAAACTGCCAATATCGAATCCGATGCGTATTGGCGTGAGACGTTTCGTCCAATTATTACAGCGGCCAGAACGCGTTTGACAAGGTTTGTAGTGTTGGGCAAAGAACCCGTGTTTTTGGAACGCAATCATTCCAAAAAGGCGGTGGGGAAGAAACAGAGGAGTAAACTTGCCTCCGTTACGGCAGCTCGCGAATGCGATTTGGGATTGAATGATTCGCAGATGGAAGAAAGGAGTCATTTGGGTTACTTGATGAAAAGTGGTGATGTTTGCGTGGGTTATGATTTGACGGAGGCTCAGTTGGTGGATGATGAGGCGGAAGAATTGCGAACGTCGGGGAAGTTACCGGACTTTGTCTTTGTGAGAAAGTTGTACGGAGGAGTGGCAAGCGGTGAGAGTGATGCGGCCAAGAAGAGAATGTTTAAGCTACAGAGGTTGGATGTGAAAAAGGGTGAAGAGGAGTCGGGTCGCAAAAAGAAGAAGGATAAGGATGCAGATATGGAGAACGTGGATGAAGAAGATTTTATGCAAGAGTTGGAGGCTGATAAGGAGATGAGGACACGTGTCAATATTTACAAATCGGGAGTTGCCAAGGGTGGGGACAATGACGAGGATGACAATGACGACGACGACGATCAAAAGATTACCTTGGATGAATTGTTGGATAACTTGGTACTTGACAGTAAACCGGACGATGCCGACATGGGTGATGATGAGGAGATAGAAGGTCAAGCTGTTTTTATTACAGATGGTGAGAGGGCTGCTAAAGATAATATTGGATACGTTGGACGAGAGGATGCACTTCATGTTGCATCCAAGGATACAGCTGTGCCGGTTGCAGGCAACTCTTGGGGTAAGAAATTTATGGACGATTTGTAAGTGTAGCTTAAAGTTAAGATGTGTCAACGCCTGTTTCTTTTGTGCATGTTCAATTAGGTCATTTCCATATCTATCTTGTATTTGATTGCAGTTGTTTCATCTCTGATATATACTCTGTCTCGATGCCCGAACCTCTAAATTTTGGCTGCAGCCCGTGATGTAAGTATCTGAGCTTTGGCTATCATATCGAAGACCCAAACAGAAAATCAAAAGGTGTCTTATTCGCTGCAAAATAAGGATGCCGTGATATTCTCACAAATGACGGTCTGGATTTTGGATCTATTGCCAAACATTTCGATATCAAATCAGCCAATTGCGGATCGGGGACATTGTCTACGTTCGGTTCAAAGTCGGGTAGCATCTTTGTGATTTTCTCTGCTGTGTATCCGTCGAAGAAGCCTCTTCCTGTGCTTATTTCGTATAGAAACATACCGTACGACCTGTCACAAATGATGTAGAGATGGAAAGAGAAAGTGATTGAGCCACAATGACATGCAATAAACACACATATCGACAATACACATTCCTTACCAAACATCATACGAATACTCCAAAAGAAAGGTATCCGCCTCTCCATCCAAAAAAGCCCTAGCAAACTCCGGCGGACAAGCCTCCGGCGTATAATCCACAGGACTTTCCCGAACAGGCATACAACTCTCCAAATCAATCCCCTTGAACGTGAACCCACCACCATCTTCAATCACCACAAAGTTCTCCGTCTTTAAATCATTCCAAACCAATTTCGCTCCATGTAATGCCTGCACGCACGTCAATGCCGTCAAGGCACAATCATACAATAATTGCCCCTCGAGCTTACCGCCCACTTTGGGCATGAAGGCTTTAACATCGGCAATACCCCGTTGCATGACCAGTGCACTCTTATCGGGCATTTCACGTCCAGCCACGGGTAAAAACTCTATACGTTTGATGAAATCTCCACGTTTGAATCCTGCGGCTACCTTTTGATAATTGTTGAATTCACGTTTCATCGCCTCTTTGTTCGCGGATACTTTGATGGCCAGCGGTTCGCCGATGGGTTTGTTGAGAGGAGTGGATCGATAGGCCGTTTGGATGAAGGATCGACCGTTGATACTGGGTGTTGCTGTTCCGGCTAGGAGGTATCGGCCGTTTCCTAATGTGTTGCCTGTTAGATCTGGCAGGGCGATGCTGGCTCGTGATGCTGATAACTGTTTGGAGGGGGTGATGTTATTACTGTTGGAGGATGACGCTGATGATGGTACTTTGGACGATTGATCCGTGGGTACCACCATGGGAGTACCCAATTTGTACTTGGATCCCGAAACGGTAGTCACCACCTTCTTTTCCACCGCGAGCTTGGGATCCGACAGGGGACTGGTAACGATGGCATCTCCATCGGGTATACTTTTGTGATTTGTGACCTTTCCGGATATTTGTATTTCATCGTCGGTACTGCCTCGTATGATGACCCAATCGTTTAATACTGGTATTGGGGTTAGACTTTTGTTGTTCCCCCAGAGTTGTTCCCATGGATTGGATACCTGTAATATTGACAGTGTATAGTATTGCAATGATCAAGAGAAGATAGGCATGTGAGATGCAGGACTTGACAAAATAGAAACAAGTAACTTTACAGCAGAACAACACCATCATCCAACATCATCTACGAACTCACCTCAATCTTCTTCTCCACAACAGAAGAAGCATCCACCCCCATATCCTTCAAATAACCCTCCAACATCTCCACCCTCTCCTCAAACCGCTTCACCTCCAACTGACTCTGACTCAATGCCCATTCCAACCCCTCCTTCTCCACCTTACTCCTCTCCAATTCAACATTTGCTCCATTCAAATCAATCTTGACCCTCTCCAACTCCTCAACAGCACTCCCAAGTTCACTTTTGACAGCCTGTAACTCACTCTCCAATTCTTTCACCTGACGCTGAAGACGCTGCTGCATACTCTCTAGATTACCCACTGCCGACTCCAATGCCGATTCGAGGGAGGAGACGGCGCGTTGGGCTTGGGAGAGGGCTTCATCTTTGAGTTGGAGGGTTTGGAGGAGGTCGTTGGCGTTGTCTATGGTGGAGTTACGCAATATGGATTTATTGTTTCGTTTGTCGTTTTCGTTGGCGAAAAATACAGAGAGGCAAGTGGATGTGGGTGGATGATGATGGCGGTGTCTGATTGTTTGAGATGGTTGTAAAAGGCTGTTGGTGTGTGTTATGTAGGTGAGGAGAACGAGCCGTAGGCCATGAAGCATTGTATTGTGATGAGTGATGAGGGTGGGGCGGTGGATTGATATGGGTTCGGTTTAGTAGATGAAGATGATATGATGCGTGATCGATGTTTTGAATTGATCTTATGTTGGTTCAAAGTACCTGTCGCCAATAGAAATCTGTTTGACCATGTGTTATATTTTTGTGTTATGCAAAAGGAAAAGTACATGATCTTTAAAGGTACCTTGAGAAAATAAGGGGAAGTTATCTTCTCTGTCTGCCCACCTCCCAACAGATGAGATGATGTTGAGAAAGTATCAACGTTACAGATTGGTAGCAACATATTAAAGATTTGTAGCGTAAACGTGAGAGGACCAAAGCCTAAGCCTGAAAGTCAGACCAGATTTTCTTCATGGCATCTTTTTCCTCCATCAAAGCATCTATAATATTTGATGCCCAATGAATTACATCAGTTTCAATCATTTCAGCTTCCTGCTTGTATGATTTGTAATCCTCATCAGATGCCCACTCACTGCATGGATAGTTCAGCTCCGGAAAAACGGGTTCAGAACCTTTGTCTTCTTGTTTTGTGGCAATACAGATTTCCTTGTGATCGATCCAATGTGCACGTTGGCAATTGCGGTGGCAATAATACACAACACGGCACTTGGTACACCTCATGTCTTCGGGCGCGGGCCAAAAACACAACGCGCATGATTTCCTTGGACAATCCATGTTGCGTTCTTTGTAACTGTCCATTGCTTTATTGCGACATAACATGGCGTGATCTCGAACAGCAGATCTCCAAGCAACTGGAGCCATCCTAAAATTCCTAAACCCCAGATCTGTGTCGGCCCAAACCCGAAACCTCAAATTGTGCACCACACAGCCCCCCACAAATATAGAGATCGTCCTAGAGATTCAGCATCTCTAGGCGG